>APFE030135805.1:33806-77883 GCA_000404065.3 Pinus taeda
AAAAAATAAACATAAGTCATGAGAAAATGTTTCCCCCAGCGTTTAAGCTCATTAAAAAATGAACCGGTAAATAACCATTGTGAATGCCTTATTGCCAGCTTTTGAGCCTTGGTCATGTTCTTGCCATCACCTCCACTCTGTTTTTAGCTGATCATTCATCCCCATATGATTGTTTACCACTTCGAGGAACATCTGCGAAGAGTGATTCTGTTAGCCATCCGTGTGACACTGCCGTGATTGGAAAATTCCAAATCTTACTTGGAAACAGCTGCTACCTGAAACCATCACTCGTTCCTCGAAAATGAGTCTTCTTTAAGCTCTTTTCACCTGCTTCATAAAATATGAAAAGATTGCCGAGCGATTGGCCTCTCCGGCTTGTTAAACGCATCAGAAGTGCTATCCCTCCTCTAGATTTTAATCTTTTTGGACCTGAGGGATTATTACACAAAAAGATCGAGTGCTTGTCTTGTTCGGCTCGTTAAAACTATCGAAAATTCATCCCTTTTGTATTATTTTACGTTTTTTCGGACTTAAGGGATTATATGACGAAAAATAATCGTTGGAGTCTCCTTTCTGTTCCTTTCAGACTCTCTAAAAATGAAAGGGACCGAGTTATCTTTGTCGTTAAACTCGCTAAAACCTAATAGTGACAAACTCATCCAAATGGACGAGAACGAGTTTCACTGTCGCTAGACTCGCTAAAATATAGCGACAGGTTCGCCCGAAGGGCGGATTGTAGAACAAGCATATGTATCCTCCTCAAGCTTGACAAAAATAAAGAGGTATTGGTCAGCAATGACAGGGGAAAATTGGGAAAAAACTTGAAGAAACTTTATTGGTAGCAAGTCGCTCTTGAAGATGACACTTTCCTTCCACATCCATGCCAGGTTGGGTTGTTCCATTCACTGGTCATCACCATTGGTCCGTCACACCATCCATCTTTGGGGTTAACACTACCAATCCATCATCAGTGTCACCGATATGTTCAAGAGAAGTCATTCAGACAATTCACCTGTGTCTCACCCGCTGCAATACATTCATGCTTCATTCCTTCATGACAGCCACCCTGAACCCTGTATCGTTAGATTGTTTTCACCTCCAAAATCATTTGCTTCGTTCTGTTCGTTGATGTGGGATTCATTAAGGCCCTCCTGCGACGGGTCGCTTCTTGCCGACATCAGCTCATTATCCAAGAAGTTGACTTAGGAACAACCCTTTCAATACTTTGAAGCTTGCATGCCTCAAAGGCAAGTTTCTCACTTTTGGTGACAGGTTTACATCAATGGCCTTTGACCGAGAGATTTTACGTGGTGTTTGACACCAAGTCCTTTTTCACACCATGTGGATTGTACTGTAGTACCTTGAGGGTCATTTTCATTATTGGTGATTCCTCTCGCGCCTGTTAACAACTCACATCATTGGTTGGTAATCAGGCGATGTCTTTCCATGTTTGACTCCAGAATATTTTCACATGGATTGACTTGTACTCCGAGTGAAGATTGAACGAGTTTTGAAGACCCCGGATCTAGTTTCATCCGTCCGGGCTGCGATATATTCAATAATATAAAAACATCAAGTGTACATCATTGCCGAACAGATGATCATCCAAATCAAAGGATGATGTGTCCATATCATCAGTCTGTCACACAGATGGTTGTCTGTCCTATGTACATGAAAATGAATTTATAAAGCTGAGCATGGGAATGCCCGCCTCAGCTAGATCATGAAAAAATGTTGTCAAAATAATGTATTGTATTGTATCTTTTTACAGGTCACCTCCCAGCTCGAAAAAACTTCAGATCCTCTTAGTAAAGCATTTCACCTAACATCAAAAAGATTAACGACCTCATGCTTTAGGGGGCAACTATTATAGACATTTTTGGGCACTTCAACCCCAATCATAAATGTGCATAAACTGAGGACTCCTAAGTCCCTAAAAGTGTTGCTTCACTGCCTAAAGGAACAAGGTCAGCTGATTACATCATCTCCCAGAAGTTCTCCACTGAAAATTGCTCATAAATGGTCAAAACTGGACCATACTGAAAGCTCAATGTAGAGGGTGTGATGCATATCACCTTCCCAGTGTGCAAGGTGTGATGCATACTAAATTGCTCCTCTATAGGGTGCTATGGTCGGGAATGGACAAATGGCAGGGACAAAAATGCGAGGCGGAAGATCATGGAATCTTCTAGAAGCTTCCCCTCTGACACTTGCCTCTCTATTTTCGACCAGGGATGAGTAAGAGATCATCATTCCCCAAGTGGATGCAGGAACTATCAGAGAGAGGACACTAATCAAGATCCCAGAAGATGATTCACCTCTCTATAATCATCTATATATGGATCCCTCATCATAGAGATCTGGAGGCTGGAATTTTGTATCTTATAGAGAAGTGCTATTGGTTTTCTGGTGTACATTCATAGTGTTGGGTGATCTAAGCTTTGCTTGAGGTGAAGAAGGGCTTCCTAGTGGAGGATGATGCTGGGTCAGATCATATGGTTTCAATCCTCTTGCTACTTTTCATATTAGTAAAGCTATTCTTGTTTTCTTCCATATTCTTGTGTACTTGTTTATATATGCATTTATATGGTTAACGCACATCTGATCCTGTGTTATTTATAGATATAGATATTTGTTTCTTCGATAGTAGTATGTTGCTATGATTCCACAGGTTCTCTTTGAAGCTGGGTAGACGAAGAAGAAGCAGTGAAGCTCTATCAAGAAAGAAAGGAAATCAAGCACAAGAATCAGGTTGGTCTTCTTGGTTCTCTTCTTGTCTATTTCCATAAAATAAAACAATAGTAGACTTTACTTGTTTGTTTCTAAGATAGCCACCCATCTTAGTGGGAATAGCAGCATCTGAGTGGACACTATTCCTGGTAACAGCAGAGGAGTGTACATGCCTTGCTTCTTGATGGATGGCTTGGTGATGGGATGGGCAGTGTAGGATCCGATATATTTTCCAACATCCTATCGGAGTTTTGGCCAATAAAAATACTTCTGTAGTGTGACCACAATTTTCTCCACACCAAAGTGCCTTGCGACTCAACTGTAATGTGGCTCCCAAATCAACTTGGCAAGCTCACTTGAAGGAACATGAATGTGGCACAGGTAGCATAATAATGCATCTTAGAGGTGGAAATCTGGAACTTGCTTTCCATCCACTAACATTTGGTATGTGGTGGCGAACTCTAGATCAATGTTGTACAACTATGGTTATCCAAAGGTCTCGTGGCCACAAGAGTTGAGAACAATAGTTAGTGCTGCAACTGGGGGTCGACTGAGGCAATATGCAACATGATTGGTGTTTCCCTTCTTGTATTTAATGTTCAAGTGGATTGTTGTAGATATGTAGACAACTTTTGATGTCTATCATTTTGCAACTTCCCTTGTGTCTAGATAAATTGAAGAGGTTAGTGATCTGTGTGGATGACCATCTCCTTTCCTAGAATGTAATGTGTCCATTGTAGACATGCCTGCATGATAGAATACATCTCTTTATCATAGGTGGGATAATATTGAATTGTATCAGAAAGTGTCTCACTGTGATAGGCCACCAGATGCCCTTATTGGGTGAGAACTGCATGAATAGCATAGTCAGAGGCATTTTCCTTTATTTCAAATGGTTGTTGCAGGTCTAGCAATGTGAGTACAGGTACAACGTAGAGGTAGTGCTTTATCTCAACAAACGCCTTATGTTGGGGCTTAGACCAGAAAAAATTTACTTTGGCTTTGCCCTTGGTGACCTAACTCAGAGGTCAAATGATATGAGAGAATCCCAACATGAACCTCTGATAAAAATTGGCAAGACCCAAAAAGTTGCAAAGCTTTGTTAGAGTGGTTGGGGCTAGCAAATCCACATGCATGCCTTTCTCATCAATGATGTAGCCCAGATATTGGACCTGGCTGATGCCAAAGGTGTATTTCTCTAAGCTGGCATATATTTTGTGTTGCCGTAGGGTTTGAAGGACCTGTTGAATGTGTTGCAGGTGTTCTTCCCAACTCTTACTAAAGATGAGGATGTCGTCCAGATATAAAACCACTGATGAGTTAGTGAAGGGCCACAATATGTTGTCCATCAACCTCATAAAAGTTGCAATGGCATTTGTCAACTCGAAAGGAATGACCAACCACTCGAAAAGGATCTCCTTGGATTTGAAGGCGGTCTTCCATACATCTGTGAGTTCTATTGGCACCTGGTGATAGTTAGACTTCAAATCAATCTTGCTGAAATACTTGGCCCCGTTGAGTTGGTCAAAAATGTCATCAATTCATGGGATTGGATACCTGTTCCTAACAATGATTTTGTTTAGTGCCCGATAATCAATGTAGAGCCTCCAGGTTCCATCTTTCTTTTGTACAAGTACAATCAAGTTCCCATAAGGTGAGTAACTCGGTCAGATGTGTCCTTTTTGTAGCAACTCCTGGATCTACTGCTTAATTTCTTTATTTTCTAGAATGGAGCAGTTGTATATCGACCCATTGGGTAGAGGTGCTCCGGGAGTTAGATCGATTGAATGCTTGACTTGATGGTGCAAAGGTACCCCTGTGGGTGAGGTGAAGATGTCTTGTATTCTTCCATGACCTTATTCACCTTCTTCTGCTGCGTGGGGGGTCCCTTCCCAGGGGCCATGTATGTGGCCACTATCTTCCCCTTGCTTTGAGAGAGAATCAGAAAGAAAACAACTTTCCCAGTTTAGGAGATGATCTTACTGCATTGCTTAGTAGAGATCAAAGAGATGGCAGTAGGCGGGGCTACCTCTGGTATCCTATATAACTTATTTCCTAAATTAATAATAATAGTGTGAGGTCTGGACTTATAGACAACATGACGCTTCCACAAGTATGGTTGGCCTAATAACACATCACAAACTTCAAGAGGAGCAACATGGTACAATACTTCATCCGTGAAGGGCTTGATGCTATAGGGAAGGTGACATTGTTGGCTGACGTGAAGATATTTTCCTTGGTGGAGTGTTATAGACATTTTTGGGCACTTCAACCCCAATCAAAATTTCCATAAACTGAGGGCTCCTAAGTCCCTAAAAGTGTTGCTTCATTGCCTAAAGGAACAAGGTCAACTGATCACATCATATCCCAGAAGTTCCCCACTGAAAACTGCTCATAAATGGTCAAAACTGGACCATACTGAAAGCTCAGTGTAGAGGGTGTGATGCATATCACCTTCCCAGTGTACAAGGTGCGATGCATACTGAGTTTCTCCTCTGTAGGGTGCGATGGTCGGGAATGGACAAATGGCAGGGACAAAAATGCGAGGTGGAAGATCATGGAATCTTCAAGAAGCTTCTCCTCTGACACTTGCCTCTCTATTTTCGACCAGGGATGAGTAAGAGATCATCATTCTCCAAGTGGAAGTAGGAACTATCAGAGGGAGGACACTAATCAAGATCCCAGAAGATGACTCACCTCTCTGTAATCATCTATATATGGATCCCTCATCACAAAGATCCAGAGGCTGGAATTTTGTATCTTATAGAGAACTCATGTTGGTCTTCTAGTGTACATTCATAGTGTTGGGTGATCTAAGCTTTGATTGAGGTGAAGAAGGGCTTCCTAGCTGGAGGATGATGTTGGGTCAGAACATATGGTTGTAATCCTCTTGCTACTTGTCATCTTAATAAAGCTATTCTTGTTTTCTTCCATATTCTTGTGTACTTGTTTATATATGCATTTATATGGTTAACACACATCTGATCCTGTGTTATTTATGAATATAGATCTTTTTTTCTTCGATAGTAGTATGTTGTTGTGATTCCACAGGTTTTTTTTGAAGCTGGGCAGATGAAGAAGAAGCGGTGAAGCTCTATAGAGAAGGAGAGGAAATCAAGCATAAGACTCAGGTTGGTCTTCTTGGTTCTCCTCTTGTCTATTTTCATAAAAGAAAACAATAGTAGACTTTACTTGTTTTCTTCTAAGATAGCCACCCATCTTAGTGGGAATAGCAGCATCCGAGTGGACACTATTCCCGGTAGCAGTCACTCTGATCATTGTGTTTATCTGAAAAAGCAAAATGATGGTAGATATATTATATTGTTATTGTATGTAGATGACATGCTTGTTGCAGGGTCTAACACGCAGGAAATAAATGTGCTCAAAAGAAAATTGGCAAATTCATTTGCAATGAAGGATTTGGAAGCTGCAAAACAAATCCTTGGTATGAGAATCACTAGAGGCAAGGAAAATCACAAACTAACATTGTCTCATAATGAGTACATACAAAAGGTGTTGAAAAGATTTAATATGCACAATGCAAAACCAGTTAGTACACCTTTTGCTAGCCATTTCATACTTAGTAATGAAATGTGCCCAGAGACCCAAGAAGACATGGATTATATGTCTAAAGTTCCATATGCATCAGCAATTGGAAGCTTAATGTATGCAATCGTCTGCACAAGACCTGATATTGCACATGCAGCGGGAGTTGTAAGCAGGTACATGAAAAATCTAGGAAAGGAACATTGGATGGCAGTGAAATGGATTCTCAGATATTTGAAAGGTACCACAAATCAAGCATTATGCTTTGGTGGTTCAAACATTTTTCTACAGGGATATGTTGATGCAGATATGGCAAGTGACAGAGATAACAGGAGGAGCACTACAGGATATGTATTTATTGTTGGTGGAACAGATGTTAGTTGGGTTTCAAAAATCCAAAGTATTGTTGCACTTTCAACAACAGAAGCAGAGTATGTTGCTACTACAGAGGATAGTAAAGAAATGATTTGGTTACAAAGGTTTATGCGTGAATTGGGTAGGGAGCATGATATTGGCACGCTATACAATGATAGCCAAAGTGCCATTCATCTTGAAAAGAACTCAACATTTCATTCTAGGACTAAACACATACAACTCAAGTACCATTTCATACGATCAGTGTTGAAAGATGGAGAGTTGAAGCTGGAAAAGATACACAATAGCCAGAATCCTACAGATAAGCTAACAAAATTGTAACCAGGGAGAAACTGAGAATATGCTCAGTTTCAATTGGTCTTCAAGGATGATGATGAAGATGAAAAACAACCAGGTCCAAAGAGGAGTCATTGTCTAGCAAATGAAGTAGTGATGGAGTTGTTATAATCATTCTCCAAGTGGGAGATTGTTGTGTGTGGAGCATGATTGTTCAGAGGTCTTTGTTTTAGCAGGATGTATACCCTAGGAAGTTTGTACACCCCTCCACACGTGGGGGGTGCGGGGGTGACTTTTCCCCCCCTTGGGGGTCCACGAGGGCCGATCCCCGTTAGCTAGGGGGTCCGAGGGTCAGCGGTCCCCCGACGAGGGCTCAAGGATAGCACCCTTGAAGCTAAAAATAGATGTAAAATTGCCTTGTAAAAGTATAGTAATTTCTAGTCAATTTGGGTTGTTCATTAGGCGGATGATCTGACGGTAGAACTTATGTTTAGTTTAGGGTTTTTTTCCTTAGAAGGAAACCCCTCTCTTTGTATGATGGCATTGTATTTGAGGTTGTGTAATAGATGTATATTCTCCGAGCGAGAAGCAAAGAGGTGAGACTGTGAGAGAAAACAAAGGATATTACAGTGGATTTGTTGTAGGTTGTGTCTCTTCATTTTGCTGGATAATAGAAAGGAAGGACTGGTTGTTCGGGGTGGACATAGCCAAAACTGGGTGAACCACGTATATCTGTGTCTCTGTTGTTTTATGCATTTTCTGTGTTTATATTTCTGCAATATTTCAAGTGTACCATTGCTCCGTAATATATAATTTTCTAACAGGAAATTCCACTTTGGATTAAGGTATTATTGGTAGAAGGCACCCTATTGCAGTTTCAAACAAGTCAAATGGAATCTTAAGTTACTTGTAGTAAGGGAATGGATTAGGGGAGAGGAATGTCATATTAGTTTGGGAAGATGGAGGAATTTCTATAATGAATCAAGAAGCATTGTGGAACTCAAGGGATTTCAAGGCATTGTGGAGGGAAACAATCACTGAAGAGTTGCGTGAGAAGAATTTTTGTGAACTTAGAGCTAGATGAAGGGAACTATAGTGCATAGGTGACACTATGAGGAGTTCAACAAATTGCAAGTGGGAAATGGAGAATTCAGAGTTGTGGAAAGGGAGTGAGGGAGAGAGTTATTTTCTAGCACAATGGGAGTAGCTAGTGGAAGTAGAAGTGGAAGTGGAATGAGGGGATTGGAAGTCATTACTATAATGCATGAGGATGAAGAAGGGCTTTAGACACCTGAGCCATATGTCCAACTAACTAGGATATCAGATGGTGATACGACGGCAAATGATGATTTACATTTTGTGATGAGGTGACTTTTATTTGAAGACGAATCAACACAAGAACACAAAATCCCATAGCATAGAAGTACAACTATTCCTCTTACCCCTGACCTTCCACTGGTTCTATAGAAAAGTCTGAATTTTCTCTTTTCAAAGGTAGGCAAGTTTATTAAAGTTTAGTCATAGATTCAAGTTAAAAGTAGTTCTAATGGTGTTAGTCAATCAATTTTAGTTAGTTATTATCAACCTAATTCACAAACATTCATATATGTTTCTACAACGCAACCAACCATGACTGGATTTGCAGCTGGATCACTTAATAAATACCCCAAGTTGTCAAGAAAGGGGGGTGAAGATGTTGAGAAACATTGGTATTTATGTGAAGTTGCTTGGAGAGCTCGTCAGACCCATGACACTACGAATCTCATTGAGTTTTAGACCACATTGCGAGATTGAGCATTGAGATGGTTCATAAAATGGATTGATGTTAATCCCAATGTTGGTATAGACCTAGCTAAGCAAGAAATTATTTAGGAGTTTAAGTTACCATAATTAAATCAACAAGGATTGGTAGAACTGTTGGAAATTCACCAAAGGGAGTGGGAATCAGTTTGGAAATGCATGTAGTGATTCAAATATGTTATTAATAAATTATCTTACCCTATTGACCGCCATCACCAGTGAGACTATTTTGAGGCCCATAATAATAAGATTTGTCAAAGGCTAAAAATAAAATTGTGACTTGACAAAAAGGCTAAAATATCCCACACTTGTACATCTGGTGAGACCTCATGTTTGGTGTACCCACTGTCAGGTCGAAGGACACCATGTTACAAAGAGCCAATGGCTAAGAGGGCCAAGATCATGTTGTATGGTTATGGGACCTCCATCAGTAGAGCCTCCAGGAGTTGTGAAAATCTCATGTGCGCTTCCTTATCAGGGTCATATACAATTCTAGTCATTTCTCAGTCCACTCTGTGTGCCTGCAAATCATTACTATGAGATATGTCGAATCTTTAGGTATTTGCCTCATCTATGTCTTATTTTACAGAAGTATTCAAATGTTCCAAATAACTTTTCAATTTTTTTGGATCTCCCAATCACCATACAGATCAATGTCAGTCCTTAGATGCCTTAGTGAACCATCTTGAATGCTCGCCTTTTTGTGTTAATGAGAGTCCTTGAGGGTGAGGAGGAGGAGCTCAAAGGTTAGGAAGGATAGGGGGAAGAGGCATGATTATATGCTATAATTGTGATCAGGAAGGCCATGTGGCAAGATATTTTCCTTTGCCATGAATACCATGGCATTCATACTATCAAGTGAATACGCATGCAACTGAAGACTTCCCTGAACTTATTGCTCGATGGGAGGAGCTAAATTGGGAAAAGGGAGCTAATTTAGTCTATGGGGAGACCCAAGGTCATATTCCTTCAACGCAACCTAATAGTAATGTTGTCACGAGAGGAAAAAAGAGGACAGAAGTTGATATTTGAGTCTCTGATCAGCCAACTATTATAAAGCCTATATCTGCAAAGAATTCATATGATCCAAACCAGAAAAAGGAGTATTATAGGGATGCAAGTGAACTCTTCCATCAATTAATGTCCTCACAAGGACCTCACAGTGAACTACAAGAGTAAGTAAAGGGATGTTAGTAGAAACATTTCATAGAATATGCCCAACCTATAACAGATTGGTTTAAGTTATTATTAAATATTATGAATGATGAGAAACTGACTAGACAATTGTGGAAGAGGTTGAAGAATATTGTTAAGGACAATGTGTTCTATGAGGAACTAATTTATGAAAATAGACCTGAGAGGCATTCTAGATGGGTACAGATAAATAAGAAGAGGACAGGAAGTGAGTTTCGGGTAGACGCTCAAATTGTAGGGTTTCAAATCAAGGAATCCATGCTAGATTTTGGATTGAATGTTAATATTTTTCCAAGAATGACTTGGGAATCTCTTGGAAAACCCAAGTTGGTATATTCCCCTATGCATTTGTGGATAACAAACTGGTACTGTATTCCCCCTCTTGTAAGACTGGAAGACATTGAGGTTGATATAGGTAGTGTTAATACTTATGCATATTTCTAGGTTATTGATATTATTGGGGATAAAGACCCATATCCAAATTTGTTGGGCATTGACTAGGGTTTCGAGAATTATGAAAGAATTGATTTAAAGTAGGAGAATATGATTTTCTAGGTGGATGGTATGCACATTATATATCCTCTTGATCCATATCAAGGTCCAAGATTTACCAAACCTGTGGATGTTGTTGAATCCTCTAGTTTAGTGGACCACTTATATCAATTGACTGCTCGAAAGCAGGAGGATTACACTAATCCCATAGTAGTTGGCTCTATTAGTTGGAGGATCATCCAAAGTACTGAATTTGTCTCTGAAGCTGCTATGGATGATGGAAACATGGAACTCATGAACTACACTCTTGACATTGTGTTATTGTTCGATGTATCCACTGGATTTTTATTAAGGTACACAAGTATCTTATTTTTAATGGTACTAATTATGTTATAATTTTTATTAAAGAAATTGATTCTTGCATAGAAGAATTACAAAAGATCCCTTAATGAGTGTTTTTTTGCAATATACTCTCACAAGGTGGTGGGAAACACACTGAGATCAACTGCAAGAATGGAGCACTATTAAGGTTGTTTTGTTATATCAATTTTCTCCACTGAATGAGGTTTTGAGAAGCATTCATATTTATAATGGTCATACTTCTCCACAAGACCATGTTTTTCATTGTTCTTCTTTATGGAAGGTTGATGGTCTAATAGTTGAAATGTGGCCGCATCTATTTATTCATTATTTGGGAAATATTCTGCAAGCTTGGTATTTGCAGGAGGAGCTAAAATTCCAAAAAATAGATTGGGATGTATTTACAACTTAGTTTTGTAGATAATTTCATTTTTCTGATGGTGACGAGAAGATGGAATAGGTTCTTAAAGATATTATAGGTGTCTTGTTTTCGGAAGAGGATGCACTAGTAGTAGAATGCAGCAGGTATGGAGAATTCTCACACTAGTATGATTTAGGATTTCATGACGATTTTGTTTGTGAGAAAGTTAACAAAGACCTGGATGAGGATTTAGAGGAGTTAAGGCACCCATCTTTCAAAGAAAGGGGGACATAAAATTAAAGAGGATCCTGTTTGTGATGCTCCACACTTACAACCACTTAAATTGAAGAAGGTGAATATTGGGACTAAAGAGAAACCAAACCTTGCCTCTATTGGGGACTACTAGGATGATCAGTCCACGTGGGAGATATTTGATTTGTTCAAAGAATATGAGTTTGTCTTCCCTTGTTCCTTCTCATGATTGAAGGGAATTAAAGGAAATCTGGGAGAAATGAAAATTGCACTAAATCTATATGTGAAGCCCGTTAAGCACCAACCTTATAGGTTGAATCCACGAGTCAAGGAGAAGGTCATGATTGAAATTGATAAAATGTTAGCGGCCGTTCTGATATTCCCTACTAATGAAGCTGAATGGGTAAGACACATTTTCATCTAGGATAAAAAGGATTTAGATGAAATCTGGGTATCTGTTGATTATCGTAGTCTCAATAATGCATGTGTACATGATCCATTTATCACCTATTTCAATGATGAAGTTTTGGACACCGTTGGGGGAAATGAAGCATATTACTTTACTGATGGGTTATCAAGATATCATCAAATAGGCATTGCATAAGAAGATAAGAAGAATACCACATTCACCACTAAATGGGGGGCGTATGCATATAATGCTATTCCTTTGGGTTGAAAAATGCTCCAATTTTCTTCTCTTGTTTTGTTATTGTTTCTTTCCATCAATATATACACACGCTCCCAGATGTTTACATTGATGATTGAACTATTTACAATTTTCGCAAGAATCACCCTAGCCTGTTGAGGGTTATGTTTCATCGGTGCAATCAACTTCAAATATCATTGAACCTAAAGCAATGCATCTTTGCTATGCATTTTGGAACACTATTAGGGAATACTATTTGCAACGAGGGAGTTTGTGTGGATCCTACTAAAGTTGTAGTGATATTGAATATGTCACCACACACCTCAGTTCGATAGTTTCATTCTCTAAGACATTTTGGTTATTATCGTAGATTCATACAAAATTATGCTTCCATTACGGCCCCTCTGGAGAATCTCCTTAAGAAATTTGAGTGATTTGTGTTGTCCACTGAATGTAATACTGCACTTGATAAATTGAAAGAGAAGCTTGCAAGCACACTGATTTTAGTCTATCTTGACCGGAATAAGTAATTCCATGTCGATGTTGATGAATTCAAGATCACTTTGGGCACTATATTAATGTAATTGGGTGAAGGAAACTTGGACCACCCTATCTATTTCGCAAGCTAAAAAGTTTCTAATGCAGAGAGGAACTATAACAAAACATAATGAGAAGCCTTAGTGATGGTATATTCTATTGATGACTTCTAACATTACCTGCTGGGAGGTCTGTTCAATTTTTTTGCAAACTACTCAGTGCTAAAGTACTTAGTTAATAAGCCCATTCTTGAAGGAAGAATTTTTCGGTGGTTTTTGTTGTTTCAATAATTCACATTTGAAGTCATTATCAAGTCATGAAGGTCAAATGTAGGGCCATATCATTTTTCCTTGATGGAGTTTGGAGAGACAAGAGGTTTTGGGCGCGGGATCCCCCAAGGCAAGTTTTGGGGCTTAAAGCCCAATTCTTTAACTAAGTCCAACATAATGACTCCGTGATTTGTGGGTGGGGAGTGTGAAGTTGTAGTTGAGTCATAGCATTGTCCACCTTACTTTTGTAATGTAAAGTTGGCTTGAGAGTTCTACCCATGGTCCACGAACATGGGATTGTATAAATAGAGCGAGGCTCTAAGTTGAAAAGACATCTATTCTAAGAATATACAATCTAAGAGAAGATGAAGCAGTGAGTCTAAGTTGAAGTGTAAATTCGATTCTTTGGGTCGTAGAGTAGGAGAAGGCTCTACAACTAAGTGCACATAGGCCTAGTAGTCTGCAACTGAGTGTGCGTACCCCTACTACTGAGTGCGCAGGGCAGGTTGTG
Organism: Pinus taeda; assembly: GCA_000404065.3. Lineage (NCBI taxonomy): Eukaryota > Viridiplantae > Streptophyta > Pinopsida > Pinales > Pinaceae > Pinus > Pinus taeda. Next base: position 47,156 of record APFE030135805.1, read on the forward strand.
TCTGTAATCTTTGGAGAAGTAATAAAGAGAATTTTTACATCATTTATATGTATCTTTTACTATTTTCTCCATTGAATGTGTTGGGTATAGTTTCCATTTCTATTATTTATATGATGCGCAAACTTATATGAATGTATTGATAAAGTGAACATAAGATAAAGTCTCTGTTTATGTGAAGACAACTAAGTGTTATAAGAAGATAAGTACGATTTGCAGTGTAACTTGGGGAAATAGCACAGATTGCTACTTTAGCAACGCGAAAGTACCTCAGCCCCTGGTTAGGGCTACAGGAAGGTGAGTATAATAGAGCGTGAAGGCCTTGCAGGTCAGGATAGTGCGTGAAGTGTCCTGCTCGTAGGTATTTATAGTTGGAATAAATCAACCCCTGAGACATCTCAAGTGTGCGAAACTTGGTTCCAACATCCACCCATACTGCTTCGAGTGAGACCTCAGTCCGTGCTCTACGTGCTATTGCCGAAAGGGCTAACAGTACAGGGAGTTGTTTGGCTAAATAACTCTAAACATGGGCCAGGCCCCCTCAAGCCAACAAATGGTTCCATTCCTGGGATATCTACATAGAGATTTATGATGTCGTATCATTGGAATCCAACTAAGAAGGAAATTGGAGGTTGGTTGGACAGGAGAATCCACAAATTCACGGCATAGGAGAATAGGAATTCGTGACTGAAAAAAGAAGAGTGGTTAGACTACTACTTGTACACAGAGATCCATGAAATTTTCTTCACATCTTTCCCTACTGAGCTGTATGAGTGGATCTCAAAGCTAGCAGATATCCAAGGAAGAGGGAAGCTTGAAAATCCTATTGTGTGGACCCCAAAGTTGGTGCATATATTAGAAGCATCAAAGGGAAGATCATGCATGATTTTGATCACTAGCTCGATTATATTATAGGAGGATTCATTACTAAGTTCGCAGTAGATACTTCAGTCAGCTATAGTGAGGTAGAGCAACGCTTTCTCAAAGGACCGCGAGGTAAGTATGTAAAGTCTATAAATACTTGGATTAAAATGTTATTGTGTGAAAAAAGGGTTATGCAATTACCTTGATGTCTGAAGCTATGTGAAATGGAAAAACCTATAGAAATTAAGGAAGTAAGGGACCAGAGAATAACCCTTTGATTTCAGCTCTGTAACGGGACGAGGAAGAGCTCACGAAGGTCTCACCGCAAAGTGCGATCAATTTGATATGGCAGAGGATTCCATGCATAAAACCCCCACCCACACCACCACTAGCTTCACTGCCTTCACCTCCATCTTCACCCATACCACCTTCGTCACCACTGTGAGTCAATATGACGAGCGCGATAAAGTTGCCTGTGTTCAAGGGATTAGGAAATAAAGATCCGGACTAGTTTTGGTTTGTGATAAGAGCCATAAGGGAAGCACATGGAGTTCAAAATGATAATATAAATAAAGAAACACTGGTTAGTGCTATGTAGGATCATGCCCTGAACCAGTATATTAAGCATTCTAATGACAATCCGAATAAGGGGATCGCAGTTATCCAAATTTTGCTGAACTGTGAATTTAGCAGGCCAAAGTTAGAGGCATAGTCGATCATTGGATTCAAGAAGATCAAAATGTTACTAAGAAATATGCCTTGGTAGCTGGACCAGAGGCTGAAGTGCATGATTCGTGAACCTAATATGACTTTAACGAATGGAAAAAACTGTGAATGGTTTGTAGCATCGCTTTGCTGCATTTGAGGAACGCACTGTCGTAACAGAGGTTAACGACTAAAGTAGAGGCCTTAGAGATCGTGATGAGGCTGCATGATACTCGATATAGGATCCTAACTTGGGAGTTTAGTAGATCCACACGCAGTTGAAAAAATTATGCCTTGAGATGCAGAGTCTGAAATAGGATATGACAACTCGACTGGAAGTGTTGTGTTAAATGTAAGGCTCAGGGTCTTGACAAGGACCACTACCCGATGTTTGTGAATTACCTCGTGGGAGGAGGACCGATGTCGTTAATACTGTAGGCACAAGAAGGATCTAGCACAACACCTACTTTTTGGTGCATGATTTGTCAAATAGGAGGAAAGCATGCTACAAACAACTACCATTTGTTACAAAAGTACACACAGAATTCACAACAGTTGTTCTGTAATTTTTGTAGATCGGTTGGAAACGATGAGAAAACTTGTAGAAGCTATGAGTTTATGATGGATAAAACTCCTACCTACACAGTTCAAGCTAAAACACGGCCCCTTCATGAGAACGCAACAGTGGCGTGAACCAGATTTCAGGGGCGTGGGCGAGGCCATGGTGGAGGAGGACTTGGAAGAGGTTGCGGACAGTTGATATGTTATAATTGCTTAGTGCCAAGACATTATTCCCATGATTTAATGAATCCAACACATCCATCATGTCTGTATTGTACCTTGTTTGATCATGAGACAGAGGATTGTCCTATGTTGATAGCTAGGATATGTGACAAGGGAGCGTTACGACCTCCCTCGACTCAAAACCTGCAGATGATGAGGTCTGAGACGTGTAAGGAAGATCCAATTGTGAACATTGTGCTTTGAAGTGGAATTACGATGGGATATGATAAAGGAAAACAACCTGAAGATAGTACTTAGGTTCACAAGGCTCCGACGAAAGAAGCAGAGTTTGATTTGGAGCGTGCTAAGGAAACCTTCATGGAATCTAAGAAGAGCTTCGTTGATGCCTCCACTTCAGGAAGAAAAGATGGATTAGAGCTGGAAATGGACACGTCTATGCTTACGAAATTCCTGGAAACATGCATGAAGATACTACATGACGGTAAGGCTGTAAAAGGTTTGTAGGAACTCATTAACAGATGCGCTGAGACTGCACTAGGAGAACTACGCATAGTCTAGAAAATTGGAAAGCATGCGACAAGGATAGGAAGAGAAATGAGGTTGATCGTGTAGATTGGAGAATATGAGATGGACCAAGTAATTTTGGATTTAGGATTAAATGCCAACGTTCTGCTGAAGTAGACATGGGAGCGCATGGGAAGTCCTACACTATAATGGTCTCCTATCTAGCTGCGAATGGCGAACCAAAAAAAGATAATACCTATGGGGAGATTACAAAGAATCATCGTGGATATTGAAGGAGCGAGTGCGCTAGCAAACTTTGAAGTGATACAGATTGTTGATGACAACAATCCCTACCCCACACTCTTAGGAATCGATTAGGCCATTGATATGAATGGGGTGATTAATCTGAGGAAGCACAAGATGATTTTTGAGAAGAAGTCTTTGCACGTAGTTATACCCTTGGACCCTATGGAAGGATTGTGCTACACCGAGCTAGTGCACAACTATGAAAGCAATGATGATTTGGACTACATCTACAAGATTACTATGCAAGAGAAAGATTGTGTAAATCCCACCGCGGATGGATGGATCTCATGGGAGCACAAAAGCTCCTATACATCGGATTCTGATGATGAGATAGAGTGATGGCAGAACCGATTACATGAGGTAACCACGCTAAACTGTAATATGATGACAAGATCACTACACTGAATATCGACATAAGCGAGAGATCTCCTTACTTATGATGGGTTAAGTGAGGTAGATGCTTTCTTGGACAAATTTGAAAGGGAGGCACCAGAAAAGCAATGTTTCTAGGCTTTGAAGTGGGTATTGTGCGCTATGCCTGCGAGGTGGTGGATTACACACCAAGGAAGCTTTGAAGACTAGTGTGAATGTAGGAGAATGATGCACATGCATTTTGGGAGCCTAATATGTGACTAACAAAGAAATACAATGGACGAGATGGTCCGTGCATGCATTTGTCCAGATGGGTACAAGCATATGGTAAACAACCTACCCAAATGCACATGAAATTTGTGTTTGGGAATACAGTCAATAAGCATGTGTTGGGGGGAAATTGTGCGAACGGTCCCTCGAGTTGGAATGATACAGTGTGGAAAGAACAAGTGCACAGAAGGTTACCCACGTAGAAGAATTTAACGAAGTGTGCAAAGCACTGAACAAGGTATGTAATGCACAGCGAAGTAATTGGGACCTATGCATACCAGCAGTCTTATGAGATTATAGGACAACGCGCAAGAAACTGACGGGACAAACACCTTCTAGGCTGACTTATGGAGCAAAGGCTGAAATGTCGATGGAGTATATTATGCCTAGTCCGCACATAGCAGCACCTATGGATATGACAGTTCGCGGAGACTTGGAAGAAGGGATCGCACAGTTGGACGAAGAAAAATGCTTGGGACCTAATGAAGAGATCCAACATGGTGATCTTAGGCTTCAAAAGCTTATGAAAGAAAGAGTGTGGTTAAGGGAGAAAAGCACTCTGGTGAAAGTAGATGTCAAGAAGCTTGAGGAAGGAATAAAGAAGGATTTTCTCGATAAGAAAAATGTGGTGATAAAACAGGATGCACATGATTACGTTGAAAAATTTGGGGACTACTGCCGAGACTTGATCAAATTGATGCCTTGGATTGGACTGTATATTACTAGAGGGATTACTGATGGTGGTGTGATGCAGATGGTGAAGTGCGTGATGCAGACAATAAAGTTAAATCGTGGAATTTTCCCAGGGAAGGTGATGGATGATCGATGGAAGCCGTATACAGGTGGCCTGGCCACGTGACTAACCATGGGAAGCACAGTCTTAGCACTCCAGGTAGTTGAAAGGAGGCATAAGACTATAAACTAACCTGCCTGAGAGCTCTGTGATAACAGAAATGCACGCAGGAGTGAAGTTTTACAAGGTCCATGACAACACAAGGGTGGTTGCACTGCCACGCGGATTGGCTGGAAAGTGACCATTAAAGTCACTATTCACGATGTGATGCTTGGTATGAGACCAAATGGAGTAGGTGGAAGGCATTTAAGGCACGCTTTATGGGCTAGATTTGGGAAAATATGCCGCCAAGGGAGCACTAATGAATCATATTTTGGGGGAACGATCGTATTCAAATATAAAAGGTGCTATAAATTGAAAAGGGTTGTCGAGAAAACAACACTTGGTCATTTGAGAATTGAGCTATCGAGTGCCTAGGGTATTATGAAACGAGACCTGTTTAACTTGTTGAGAGATTTGTTTAAACACCTGGTTGAGTAGTTGAGAGATTTCTAGGCAAACAAAATGGCAGTGTGTGAGGAAGCCAAGGAAATTGGAGAAATCACCGCCGAAGAGGCCGCACAGACCATGATAGTAGAAGATGCCCCTAAGAGCGTCGGGATAGTTGTGAAAATCCATAAATCATCGTGCACGCTGAGACCCAAGAAAGATAAGAAGCTCATGGTTCTGGTGCACATGTCCCCTCGAAACCCACTGAGAACTAAATTGACCATGGAAGAAAAAAGGAAAGCAGTTAATTTGGAAATCAATGAGGAGGAGGAATACCTTAAGGAAATCCTGGTGGAAGCGGAGGAGGATGAAGAAATGAAGGTAGAAACCAGGGTGCAGACCCTCCAACTAGATTGCGTGCATATGTTCCTCCATGGAAGGGAAAGGTAAAGGTGCCCAAGGACCTAGATGGGATCAAGATCTCTTTGCAGACTCTGCTACTAATTGACGATATCATTTTTGAAGGGGTGCACTTTGGACAGGTGTGGAGTCTAAAGTTCGAAGACTGGGATCTCATAGACCATGAAAAGTTCCCATAGTTGGAAACCACACAACTCATGAAGCCAATGAAAAACACTTTAGCAGGAGCTGTAGAGTTGGAGCCGCACAAGTGGTTGTGTGAGGTAGAGAAAGTAGGGTTGTTCAACCTACTCTTTGTGCCACATTACCATCACGCCCCAGTAACTATCTTTGTCATCAGGTAGGTGCTTTTCCTGGTGAATTATGGGTGTTTATGGCTGGAGGAGCCCATCCCCATCACAAACCACCTGATCCATAGAATTACCTGACTCCCTTGTAAAGGGGAAGACCCAGCAGACATTTAAGAGGGTAAAATTAGTGATTTGGGCATCGTAGAGGCCATGAAAAAGAAATATAAGTTGGAGAAGAAAATGTGGGGCTATGCAATCTCCAGTTTCAATAACGAGGTAGTCAGAGTTGTGGCTCAGATATTGGCGGGTAAGATCATGTGAAAGTGTCGCACGGATGAGGTGCCCACGCCAGTGGTTGCACTTGCCGAGCAGTGTGCAGAGGGGGTCCAGTTTAAATGGTTCCATTTCTTGTGCAAGGAGTTCCTGGAGAATTTACACGAGGCACAGGAACAAGAGAAGACCTTCCACTATGCATGGCTTCTGCAATCCATAGTGTTGGTAGCTGGGGAATTTCCTGAGGATAGCTAGTTCCCCCCAATTGAGAGGTATTTCCTAGAGGCTGCAAAGTACGCTTCAATGTGGGCCATTAAAGATGCGCACATGATCTAAGATAGTAAGATATTCTGGTTGTTCATGGAAGAGAACATCAGAATGGGGATTAATCGCAAGCCACGGTTTTCACCCATTTTTTACAGTATCCTATAAAGCTTCGCAAAGTTCAAGGTGAACTTCCACCACGTCTACATCAAGGCATGCAAGAACCCCACAAAGAAGTGGAATCAGCTCCTGTACCTAGCGATGGGTGATTTTCATATTTACCATGTGGGATTCATGGCTGCCGGAGTGGCGCACTCCAGCCATCTCCACGATGGAAACAGAAAAATCTGCTGCATAGTAGAAGAAGGAAGAGGCAAAAATGTGGATAGCACAGTTGGAAGAAGAGAAGAAAAGAGGCAGTAGCAGTTGAGTAGGAACAGGCAATAGACAACGAGTGTGAGGGCCATAAGTCACCCTTGCCTAAGGAAGAGCCCAAGGCAAGGAAGGTGGCACGGACCCAGAAACAACAACTACATAGTTAAAGTGCCAGTGCTCGAGAGAGTAGGTGGGGCTGCGAAAGAAGTCGAAAGTGTTTAAGACTTCTTTTGACCCGACTACCCTCACGAAGGGATATATGCATGATATTGGGGAGACGGGGTGCAACGTCACCCCAGAGGCCCTCCAGTAGCTGGGAAAGGAGAATCAGATTGTGTTGGGGGTCCTCCGAGCACAAATTCAAGAGTTGTAGGTGCACACTCTTGAGGCTGGTACTCTCTCGACCAGTCTTGTAGTAGGAACGGTCACGGCTTAGGAAATGTTGCATGCCTACATGAACAACACTATAGTGCTACTAGAGGGGGAATTGGTTACAGAGAACAAGGCTGACATGCCTAAGGTTAGTGCATTGAAAGAAGTAGGAATCAACATAGTTTCGCTCCCTTGGGAGATGCTCTATGTTCTATAGGATGGAGTGACTGTAGAATTTTGGGCTAGGGAGGGACACGCGCTACAGGTGTTGAGTGAACAAAGAATAAACATGGAACAACTAAGCCTGTATCACGATGAGGTAGTGACATAGAACCTGCAGATGGTGCAGGTGGTTGAGGAGGCCTACCATATGGTCCCTGAATTGACCATCCAAGCAGACGCACCAGTAGAGGTGCGCATCTGGAGGTTAGCATCGTGGGTGCGTGAGGCGTGAGAAGAGATGGATAATGTTCAGTTGGAGTTGAGCCTTCAAATAGCAGAGCTATGGTTGAAGGTGCAACCTTCAACTCCTCTAAAGGTATGGGAATAGCGTGCCACTGCCATTACATCAAGGATGGAGGAGATCAACAATGTAGTGAAGGACTGCACCAAAATGTTGGAAGAGTCATTCGAGGTCCTCACCACTCTGTAGGAGGACCCAAACATACAACACTTGGAAATAAAGGTGCATGAGCTGCAGTAAAGATATGATGATATAAAAGGGACCGCATAGATGGTGGCCCTTACATAGAGGCTCGTGTGGATGCAACAGGCCAAATAACTTAAGGAGAAGGTAGTCATAGCGCAACATAAATAAGCAGTTCTAAAGGCATGCATCCAACCATGGATTGGTGAGGCCTTCATCATCACAACAATGATTGAAAGCAAGCTCACACAGATGAAGGAGATGTAGGAGTAGATGCAGGGAAGAAGTTTAGATACTGTAGTCTCTGAAAAATGTGTGTAGGAGATACAACAGGCAACTTCTCAGTGCATTGTCGACCTTGCAGCAGTCCAACAGAGTTGGGAGGTCTTCACGCGAAGATCTCCGCACTGACAGAGTGACTCGAGGGCAAGTCACGATGTTTGTGTTGGGGGCTTGTTGGGCGTGGGATCTCGCAAGGCAAGCTTTGGGGCTTAAAGCCCAAGTTTTGACTAAGTCCAATGTAAAGTTTCCGCGATTTGTGGGCACATAGCGCGAAGTTGTAATTGAGTCATAGGGTTGTCCACCCTTACTTTTGTAATGTAATTTCAGCTTGAGAGTTATCCCCATGGTCATCAGACCATGGGATTGTATAAATAGAGCGAGGCTCTCAGTTGAAAATACATCCAATCTAAGAATATAACAATCTAATAGAAGATGAAGCAGTGAGTCTAAGTTGAATTGTAAAGTCAAGTCTTTGGGTCGTAGAGTAGGAGAAGGCTCTGTAGCTAAGTGCACAGAAGCCTAGTAGTCTGCAGATGAGTCTGCAGACCCTTGCAGCTAAGTGTGCATCGTGGTTTGAGTCTATAATCTTTGGAGAAGTAATAAAGTGAAGTTTTACATCATTTTCGTGTATCTTTTACTGTGTGTATTGGGTATAATTTCCATTTTTGTTGTTTATATGATGTGCAAACTTATATGAATGTGTTGATAAAGCAAACATAGGATAAATTATTTGTTTACATGAAGATAACTAAATGTTATAAGAATATAAGTAAGATCTACAATGTAACTTGGGGAAATAATGCAGATCGCTACTTTAGTAGTGCGAAAGCACCTCATCTGCTAGTTAGGGCTGCGTGAAGGTGAGTATAATAAAGTGCGAAGGCCTTGTAGGTCAGGATAATGCATGAACTGACCTGCGCGAAGGTATTTACAATTGGACTAAATCGACCCCTCAGACATCTGAAGGGTGTAGAAACTTGGTTCCAGCATCACCCCATACTAATTCGGGTGAGACCTCAATGCGTGCTCTGCGGGCTATTTCTGAAAGGGCCAGTAGTATAGGGATTTATTTGGCTAAATAACTTGGAACCTGGGTCAGGCCCCCTCAAGCCAATAGGAGGGCTGATCGACAATGAGTTTTCAGATGCTCAATTGTTTTTCATTGAAGCTGTCCCTAACTATTTAGAAGAGATAGCTACCTTTCTTGCTTTAGGTCGGTGCCCATCCGATTACTCTACGGTGCAGAAAAAAGTATTTATTCTTTTGAACAACAGACTACTAATTGATTTTAGGGTAGTTATATAAAATGGGGCTTGATCAGGTTTTATGTCGCTCTATCCTTGATCATGAATGTGAGGGAATATTGTGGGAATGTCATGATGGAGTTGCAGGGAGACATGTTGGAAGTAAATCTACTGCTCGAAAGTTCTTACAAGCTGGTATTTGGTGGCCAACTCTTTTCAAGGATGTGAACACTTATGAAAATAGTTATGATGTTTGTCAACGGGTTGGTCGACTATCGCGGTGTGATGAAATTCCCCTGAATCCAGTACAGGCACTTGCTGTATTTGAAAAATGGGTGGTTAATTTTATTGGACCTATCAACCCCCCTGCTCATCATTCACATGCCCGACATATCATTACTTCCACAGACTATCTCACCCATTGGGCGAAGGATGCTCTAATCAAAGAATGTACTACGAATACTGCTACTATGTTTATGTTTGAGAAAATCATTACTAGGTTTGGTTGCTCTTGCATCCTAATGAGTGATCAAGATTCTCATTTTATTAATGAAATAGTTCAGACTTTGTTCCAAAATTTCATGATACAACATCATAAGAGCATCCCTTACTATCCACAAGCCAATGTAATTGTTGAAGCATTTAATAAAATTTTGGAGAGGTGACGTACTAAATTATGTTCTGCAAATCAAGATGATTAGGATGAATGGGTTACTTCTACTTTATGGGCCTACATATCCAATGTCAAGCGATTGAATATGTATATCTCATTTGTACTAGTTTATGGAATGGAAGCTGTTGTTCCTACTGAGTTTATTATTTTGAATATTTTCATTTCTCATGCAACTAGAATGTTTGAGGATGAATCTATTCTTGATAGAGTAAACGACTTTTTGCAATTGGATAAATCTCAATTCCTTTCCTATTTTCATCAGACAGTTGAAAAAGAGCGCCAAAAGGCCTGGCATGATTGTCACATCAAGAAGAAGTTATTATTTGTGGGTGACCAAGTATTACTTTACGGTAGAAAGTACCAAAAACATCTTAGTAAGCTCCAAATGCATTGGATTAGTCCTTTTTATGTTGCAAATATTGTTGGGTTGTCTTATATTCTTTCCATGACTAGGATACGTAGCTTACAAGGGGGTGGTTATCCCCCCGCTATGGGGTTCGGGGCAGCGCCTCGGGGAATTTTGTTTTGGACCCTATATTAGGTGAGGTGAACCTACCTATGGTTTTATGCATGATTTTCGCACATGGTTTTGGATGCGATGGTTTTCGGTCCACGGTATTGGATGCTTCGACATGTATATATATGTATTGTAACATTGAAAGGAACATAATGAAAAATCAAGTTGGTAATCCCGGTTTTGGGATCCAGGGGAAAATACCTATGTATTTGTGTTTTATGTATTATGCTCTTGCATTGTTTATTTTCCATGTTTTAGAATTCATATGCAGGTAATTTTTGTACGGGGTTAAAACCTACATTTGGTATCATAGCTATTTTGGCTTCAATGGGACACCTTTGTTGCTGAGGGGTTTCACTCAGGCCTATGGTAGACCTTGTTCAATGCGAGATCTACGGGATTGATTCTGGTGGTTAAAGAATATGGCGAGTAGTGGAAAGATAGAGATAAGAAATTCAATGGTTAGAGTTTTGAGTTATGGAAACTCAAGATGGAAGATCCATTGGTAGATAAAGATCAATGGATTGTGGTGGATCTGAGTACTAAACCAATGAGAGTGTTCGATGAAGAATGGAAGAAGTTGGATCATAAGGCGAAGAGCACAATATGATTAGTGTCTCAGATTTAGTGTTGCTAAGTGTATCAGGGGAAGCTACAACGAAGGCTTGGTGGGGCAAGTTAGAGACTTTGTACTAATCTAAGTCTTTGGTGAATAAACTAGTCCCATGGAAAAAAGTTGTATAACCTAAGGATGAAAGATGGAGACTCGGTGACAGAACATCGAATGCATTTAATACTGTGGTAAGTCGGTTATTATCTGTTGATATTAAAATTTCAAATGAAGTTCAGTGCATCAGTTTGTTGTGTTCTCTACTAGATTCGTGGGATAGTCTGATTATTGCAATAGGTAGCAACGCAACTACCTTGCAGTTTGATGAAATAGTCTCATCCTTACTAATGGAGGAGATGAGATGGAAAAATATGGAGAGCCAAAATGGTGATGGCTTGTTTGTACGAGGATGATCCTAGAATAGAAACAAAAATAAGTCATCAAGTGGGAGATCTAAATCTAGAGGGAGATATAAATGTCCAGGAAAACCTGTAAAGGTGGTTTGCTGGAAATGCAGAAAGGAAGGGCACTATAAAAGGGACTATAAATCTAAAGCTCCTAACAAAGGAAATGGATCTGATGATGCTCCTTCTGCAGAGGCGAAAACCACCTCTAATGAAGGTGGGGTTGTGTACTTTTCTTCTTCAAGTACACATGTAGATCATGAGGCATGGTTGATTGACTCAAGTGCATCCTTGCAATTCACTCCCCATAGAGAGTGGTTCTTCAAGTATGAGAAAGATGATGGTGGTGATGTCTTCTTAGGGGATGATAGGAAGGCTAAAATCATTGGTTGTGAAAAATTAAAGTTAAAGTTGCAAGGTGGAAGGGTTAGAACACTTCCGGGTGTTCTGCATATTCCTGCATTAGCCAGAAATCTGATTTTTGTAAGCAAGCTAGATGATGCAGGTGTAAAAACAGTGTTCGAGAAGGATACCTGCAAGATGGTTCAAGGAGCACTGGTATTGATGTAGGGAGATTGGATTGGAACTCTGTACAAGCTGCAAGGTAGCACTGTTGTTGATGAGTGCAAAAGTTATGTGGTTCCTAAAAGTGGATCAAAAAATCTAGTGGTCTCTAGAGAGAAGACCATGTTGTGGCATCAAAGGCTTGGGCATATTGGAGAGAAGGGCCTTCAAATATTTCATGGTAAAGGTATAGTACAAGGTATGAGTAATAGCTCTTTGTATTTTGATTTCTGTGAAAATTGTGTATATGGGAAGCATAATCAGGTGAGTTTCCTCTTTGGTGGTAAGAGGGTGAAATCGATATTAGAGCTTGTGCACAATGATGTGTTTGGACCTATGAAGGTTCTGTCATTGGGTAAGTCTGTGTACTATGTATCATTTATATTAGATGACTTCTCAAGGAATACATGGATATATTTCCTTAAGAATAAATCTAAAGTCTTTGACAGGTTTAAAGAATTTAAGGCTCTGGTGGAAAACCATACAGAGAAGAAGATAAAGGTGTTGAGGTTAGGTAACGGTGGATAATTTTGTAGCAAGAAATTTGAATAATTCTATAAGAAGTGTGGTATAGCATGACAAAAGACTACTCCATAGAAAATTGAGAAAAATGGAGTTGCAGAAAGAATGAACAAGACGTTGATGGAAAGGGCAAGAAGCATGCTCAATCGTGTCAGGTTAGGACAAGAATTCTAGGTAGAGGTGGTGGAGACAGCATGTTACTTGGTCAACATATCACCTTCATTAGTGTTGGAGGATAAGACTCCATAAGAGGTATGGATTGGTGAGAAACCCTCTCTTTCACATCTGAGGATATTTGGATGTGATGCATATGTACATGTTCCAAAGGAGAAAAGAACCAAGTTGGATAGTAAATCTGAAAAGCGCATCTTTACTGGGTATAAGGAAGGTTTAAAGGGTTATAAGCTTTGGAACGCAGTAACAAGGAAGGTTGTGTACAACCGAGATGTGGTGTTCAAAGAGGTGAAAGATGTTATTAAACATGAACTCCAACCAAAGGAACCTGAGAAGATAGAGTTTGAGCTTAAGGAGGAAGAATCATAATCTATAGTAGAGGAGGAATAAGAAGATGAAGAGTCACAAACTTCGGGTGTGAAAAGGTCAGTTCGAGAAAGAAGGCAGCTAAAAAGGTATAGTCCATCTTCCTTTTTTTCAAATTTTTTTATTATCTGTTACTATTGATGATCCCATAACTATGAAGGAAGCAGTCGATTCAGAGGATGAAAAACTATGGAAATAGGCCATGGTTGATGTGTTATAGACATATTTAGGCACTGTAACCCCAATCATATATGTCCATAAATCAAGGGCTTCTAAGTCCTTAAAAGTGTTGTTTCATACCCTAAAGGAGCAAGGTCAGTTGATTACATCATCTCCCAGAAGTTCTCCCTCACAAACTACTCAGAATTGGTCAAAACTGGACCATGCAGACTGCTCAGTGCTAAGGGTGTGATGCATCTTACCCGCCACATGAAAAAACTATGATGCATACTAAAAATCCCTTCTGTGGTGTGCGATGAGTGAGAGAAAACAAATGGTAGAGGCAGTTGACTAGGTGTAAACCCAGAGAATCTTCTAGAAACTTCCCATTTGACACTTGCCTCTCTGAATTCACCCAGGGATGATTAAGAGATCATGAATCTCCAAGTGGAACCAAGAACTATCAGAGAGAGGACACTAATCAAAATCCTAGAAGCTGACTCACCCACCTGCAAACATCTATATATGGATCCCTCATCCTAGAGATCCAAAGGCTGAAATTTTGTATTTTGTAAGGAAGTGTTGTTGGTTTCTCTGTGCAACATTGTTGGCTGATCTAAGCTTTTCATGAGGTGAAGAGAGCTTTCATGCTGGGAGGATGATGCTGGGTCAGACCAATGGGTTGTAATCCTCTCTTCTACTATTTCTATCAATAATGCTATTTGCATTTTCCTCCATATTCTTGTATATCTTTGAATCTTGAATTGATATATGCATTTGTATGGTTAATATATATATGATCCTATATTATTTATGATTATAGATCTCTATGATTTGATGGTATTGTGTTGCTTTGACTCTACAAGTGTTCTTTGAAGTGGGACAAGTGAGGAAGGAGTGGCAAAGATTTGTCAAAGGGGAGAGGAAAGAAGCAAGGAGCCAAGCGAAAGACTAAGGTTGGTACTCTCTTCTTCTCTCTCATCTATATCTCATAAAGGAAAACACAAGTGACTTTAGTTTGTATGTCTCTAAGATAGCTACCTATCTTAGTGGGACTAGCAGCTCTGAATGGACACTAGCTTTCCCGATAACAAAATGGCGACGACTCTGCTGGGGAGTGAATAGCTTGTTTTCTTGTTTATATTTGTTTGCTTTATAGACTATAGACAGAGCCTGAAGTTAAGTCAGCTAGCCTTCGAACTGCATTTTCTATGCAAGTGCAAAGTAGATCAATGCTGCTTCAGTCTATCTCTAGGTTTTGTTTATAAACTAAACAATTGACTTGCAAACATCCTAAGTGCCCTGGTGGTAGCTCAAGTAACCTCATTAGATCAGCCCTTGTACTTTGTATTTAATGACTATCATTATCTCAACCTAAATCCCTAAACTAAGCTGCAAACTATGACAAAAAACCAAGTTAAAGTGTCGTCCCTGGACCATCGCACTGTCTCCTTTTGACAATCTGGATGCATCACACCTCCCATGTGTAGTAGGTGAGATGCATCCCTGTTTCCCTGTGTTACAGGTGCGATGATCAGATAAGACTATTTCTGCCTCTAGATTTTCATTTTTTCTTCATTGTCTTAAGCTTTATTCAGGAGTTTTGCTATCTATGATCAGTATACCATTATTGAAACTCATTTCCTTTGCATTATTTAGCCTCCATTGTATAAAGAATCATGAATTTTTTTTATGTATTTTTTTCCATTTACAGTTCTTCTTTACAAAAAGTAGCTTAATCGAACTGTCGTCTTTTGATTTGGAAGTGTTGCAAGTGTCATTTTTCAGTCAAAGAAAAGAATCCTACTCTTTTTGATAGTCGACTACACTGTTACTCTTGTATTTGATTTGAATTAATACCATTTCAAGTGTCGAAATCAGTTTCAAATTGAAGTTGAAAGTGTCACTCTTAGCCTTCCTTTCATTTTTTAAATTCAAAATCACAAAGTGTCGTCTTAGCCTTCCTTTCATTTTTTGAATTCGAAATTGCAAAGTAGTCTTCCTTTCATTTTTTGAATTTGAAATCACAAAGTATTGTCTTAGTATTCCTTTCATTTTTTTAATTTGAAATCACAAAGTGTCATCTTCGTCTTCCTTTTGTCTTTTGAAGAGAAAATTGTTAGTACTGTCGCTTTGAGATAAAAGATAGTTCATATTTGTAATTAGCATTATTTTTGTCATTCTCACATTAAGAAAGCGAAAAACAAATACATGAATGTGCATTTGCATTTAGACTGCTTGTTGATTTTGATTTAGGACAGTGCATCTAGTGTATGCTCTCTGCTCTATGTTTAAATAATTTCGCTTCTCTTTCCTTAGTAGCTAGGATTTTCATTGCAAAAAGAAGAGTAAATGACTATTTGTCATCTTAGATTTCATATTTAGGAATTGTATAACTACATCACGTGGTGAACCTTAAAGGAAAACTTCTTAAGAAAGATCAACTGTAAAATAAATTCAATCAACATAAAAATGCTTTGGAACCTAACGCACAACATTTAGAAGTCTAGGCTAGAGACGTATTTTGGCATTGTAAAGCTTGGTAACTATCACTTTCATTTTAGGTTGGGTAATTCCTCCTCTTTTAGATGACAAGTTCTAGTACCGACTTGTGCTCCCACGTACCATCGAGTATATATTGGGAGACCACAATAGGCTATATCCTTTATCCTTAGGAAGTCGTTTTTGCTGCCCTATCGATCACAATGCACTGAACATAGCATTCAGGAAGATTGACTGTTGTACCATAAAATGTATTCTGCAGATTTGTAATTGGTTTGGTAATCCCTCTATCTAGATTTCCAGAGTAGTCACTTTCATTCCTTTTCAGACTCCTTAAAAGAAAAGGTCCATCTGAGCACTTGTCACTTCAGGCTCATTAAAAATCGAAGGTGACTAGAGTCATATTTAGCTTTTTCTCGACTCTTAAAAATTGAAAAAGAAAGTTGTGTCAAAGCGTCATAAAATTCATTTAATCCGGAATAACTTTTTCCCCATTTTATTTTGAGTTGATCAAGTAATCTACAATGGTGGAAGAAATTCAATCAAAACCCTATCGTTCGCAAAGACTAATGAGTCAATTGTCTTTGACTCTGGAAATGAAACCATTCCACGCCAAGAAAACTTGTTTAACTGGGTCAAAGTCTCTTGGTTTGTTTGAAACTTGTGTTCCAACATCCTCAGAGACTCCAGTTACTCCAGCTATTCCTGGTATCCCCGCCTCTACAGAAGAAGTTCCGAAGTTACAAGTGGACATTATAATTGATCCTAGTGTAATGGTAAACACTTCTATTCCTAAACCAGCTCCATCTGGGGTTGATTCGGAAGGTGTTACCCCTCTGGCATTTGTCGCTGCAAATTCTATACCTTCTTTGGCACCAAAAATATTTTACAGACTTGATGGTCTACCTCTTCTTCCTGGACTAATTTCTATAGAAGAAATTACGGGGGATCTTCCATCCAATACTCCACTGCATTTTGGAACTGGGATCCACCTATATCCTTCTAATTCAGAAGTTAGTCTCCCTTCATCACAAGTTCCTGAGAGTCGCTAGGAAATCTTTTGGATAGACTCGATATGTATGAGCAACCATCAATATCTAGGATTGTGTCACCCAATACAACAGTAGTAGAACCTCTTGCCACCACTCCGATAATGTTTGCTGGTATAACATCTGTCCCAACTAGCTCTCAACTGTTAGATGAAGTCCACCCAGGGACTGTTTCGACAGTATGGTATGTTCTCGTTTGGTCATCCAGAATAATATCTGGAATTTCTTATGTTGAGTCTTAGCAAATTGATCCTTCGTAATAGCATCAATTTGGGCAGTCCAGTGTCCAAAGGCCAATATTTCCTTTGAGCACTGGATTTCCGCCGTATGGGGAGCAGTATGCCTTTTCATTGTTCACTCTGGGAGAGCAACTGTATGAGAGTTCACAATAGAATTCGGGTCAAGCTGGAATCAAATCCCATCGTTGGGTGCCAATACTGCCTCAACAACCAAGAGTTGTATACTCAAGGCAACCAAGTTTACATGAGTCGAATATCCCCACTACACCGGCTATTGTGATGTTGTTGCAAGTACAAGCATTGCCTGTTGTATGTCAACCTCAAGTTTCTCAAGTCGTAATACAACAACCTCTTCTCTCCACGACACAACCACAATCACCGATTAGTGGCTCCTTAGCTACAGCAACACAGGCTCAAACGAGTACTATTACCCCTCATCTTGGTCAAACATCTAGTATTGGACAACAACACATGGCTTCACAACCATGGCTGGTCCAATACCAACAACCACAATTCCAACAAGCTTATCGAGGACCTGAGCAATAAAGCTTTGCAGGTAATGGGCAGTCGTATATTCAAAATAGTCACCATCAATCATATCATAATGGTTATGCCCATCAACCTTATCAAAGTTATCATCATCAGATACATTATGCTGGTATGCAAAGATCCACTGCTCAAGCGATCCCATCCTATCTTGGGTGTGCTTCACCAAACCTAAATCAATAGTTTCCCTTCGTGGTGACTTTAGAGTTACTAGATCTAAATCGGCTAACAAACGATCCAACTACTTATGCCCCTCGGTGGCCGGTGATTCCTCATAAACTTCTGTTAGATATTCCTAAATTAAATGGAAATCCGAGTGAATATTCATCGAATCATGTGATGACCTTTCATCCGTGGTGTTCATCTAACACTCTTAATGATGATTCGATTAGGCTTCACCTTTTTCAGTGAACATTAACTGGTCTAGCAGCAAAATGGTACATCGAATTTCCTATAGCTTCATTCGATAACTTCAGCACCCTTGCCACCACCTTTTTAACCCATTTTTAGTTAATAATAAGGTATGAAACAGGAACGAAGCTTCTTACCAATTTCAAGCAGACGACAACCACTCACATATCTGATCACATTCATGAGTGGCGACGTTGTTATAGAATGGTAAAAACATATGTTTCTGCTTAGCTGCTAGCTGAATGGTTTATTAAGTCATTTTTGCCTTCTATTACAGAAGATGTGGCTAAGGGAAGGGTCATCACTGAAGAGCAAGTCAGTGCTCCTGTGCAATATCTAGACTTGATCTATACTCAGTCTGGCATGCTCTACAACAAAATCCCTGATGCTCCTAAACCAGAGTTTTCCATTCCCGCTCCTCCTAAATTAAAAAAAGACTCTCATGCTAGCGATGGTGTGATAGGTACAACTAGCATGAAAAATGCAAAGGCTACATGAAAGAAAGCCCATACGGTTTCTAGTCAAAATGCAGATGAAGAACTTCTCACCTCGGAGGTTAATGTCGTGTCGACCGACAAAGGCAATGAACCAAAGCAAGTAGGAGGCAAGAAGAAAAAGAATAGGAAAAAGAAGAAGTAGGATGATTTTTCTCCTGAAAAATCTTCTACAAACCCTTCTGGGCAAAAGGAACTAGGTAACCCATGCTTCATATGCGATGAGGATCATTGGACGAAAGATTGTCCACATATAGTTGAGATTAAGAAATTCTTCAAGAACTCAAAAACTTCAGCGGTATTGACTGATCCGTTTCCAAACCCAGGAACCAATCTGGTTGCTAGCGACAATGCTTCCCCACCCCAAGTGCTTATGTTGTCCATTTAGAAACAGAAAAATAATGCTTTGATATCGACAAGGAATAAAGATTACGGGAATCCACAGCTGTCGAACAACAAGGCTACTGATCAACCTAGTATTTCGACAACAACTTCAACCAAAGTTGTGCCACCCATCATTCCTAAGCTAATGATAAAGCCGCCAAGGGGAGTAGTACACAAATAGACATTTAATGCTCGTGCTAGAGAAACACAGAATTATAATATAGTAGAGGACTTGGCACAATCACCGTCCGCTATGTCAACACTTGAAGTACTACAAAATTGCCCCTCCCAAAAGCAGGCTCTATTATCAGTGATAGGTGGGATTGACCCAGCGGATTCCAATCTTGTGGCCTTTAATCATAAAGGATATGAACCTCAGTTACCAACTCAACTCGCTTTCCTCAATCAAGTGAAAGCCCTCAACAAAACTGTTCATCGAACAATTATTGATGAGGGGGCATCTACATGTATTATGTTGATGAGTTTCTGGAAAAATTTAGGCTCACCACCCTTTTCACGATTGTCAACAACGTTAAAAGCATTTGATGGATGTACATACACTCCATATGGGATTTTAAGTAACTTGCAAATTGAACTAGGGGAAAAATGATAGAAATTGATGTGGAAGTTATAGATGGAAACCTTGATTACAACATCCTATTGGGAAGGCCCTGGATTTATGCTATGGCTGTTGTTGTGTCAACATACTTTAGAAAGATTTCATTTCCTTTTCAAGGAGGAATTACAATCGTTGACCAACAAACCATTCTCCCCAACAGTTCACAAGTTACGGGAAGCATCCTGATGATCCATAGAAGCTCTTAATCGCTTCAAAATATCAGAGTAGGCCTCCTAAAAGACCCTATATTGATGGGTACTTTTGCTCTACCACCTCCGAGTAATATGGTGGAAGTAGCCAAGATGGAGACCTGCAATATGATATCTTCTATTTCTAAAAGATTCAGAAGATTACCAAACATTTTGTTAGCATGGATCATCGCAAGGTATTACCCCCAAGCCCAATTGAAATATTGTAGCAATCAATTTTCTTGGCCTGGGGGGAAAACCCAAATCAACGCTTATTGAACTTTTGGATAGATAGGTCTAAGGAATATGGCACCTCCTTAGATCCTTGATCAAATTTACATTCTATAGACGAAGGAATCATTAATTCAATGATGATTGGAGAGGCACCATGGAAAGATTACTACCATCGTTCCCATCTTCTGGATTACCATGAAGATTATTCCAGCAACCTTAGTCATCCTTCATTTTTTTGATTTTCTCTCAAATACTGTAAATACGGTGGATTCCGAGGATGGTTCTTATCTTGTGTCAGCCTCATTAAAAAATGAAACAACTCCCTTTCCAAATCGAGTCTTTGATTATGATCTCGTAAACTCCAGGTAGATTCTTTCAAAGATCTTGAAGATAAACCTTCATTCCAACCACTGCGTTGAATGCAATGAAGCTTGGAGAGCATGCACCTCGATTTGCGTCATTATGATGGGGACATGCGCACTTATCACGAGCAGTTTTACGCGAAGTTCAAGCTCTTTAAAAAATAAACCTAGCAACAAGCAGTGTTACCGCAGGGTTCAAGCTCGTTAAAAAATAAACCCGCCACGAGCAGTTTTACGCGAAGTTCAAGCTCGTTAAAAAATAAACCTAGAAATGAGCATATGTTCCCCCAAAGTTTAAGCTCATTAAAAAATGAACCCATCCTTTGGTAAATAACCATTGCGATCACATAACTATCAACTTTTGAACCTTGGTCGTGTTCTTACCATCACCTCCACTCTTTTTTAGCTTATCATATGCCTCCATTTGATTGTTTACCCCTTTTGAGGAACAACTACGATGAGTGATTTTACTAGCCACTTTCTTTACACTGTCATGATTGAAAAAGTTCCAAACCTTACCTAGAACTAGCTGTTATCCGAAAACATCACTCGTTCCTCAAAAACGAGTCTCCTTTAATCTCTTTTCATCTGAGTCGCAAAATATGAAAAGATTGACAAGCAGTTGGCCTCTCCAGCTCGTTAAAGTGATTGGAAGTGCTATCCCTCCTCTATATTTTAATCTTTTTGGACCTGAGGGATCATTACATAAAAAGATCGAGCACTTGCCTTGTTCAGCTCATTAAAACTATCGAAAAGTCATCCCTTTCGTATTGTTTTATACTTTTCCAAAATTAAGGGATTATTTTATGAAAAAGGAATATTGGAGTTTCCTTTGCGTCTCTTTTTAGACTCTCTAAAATTGAAAAAAACCGAGTTATCTTTGTCGTTAAACTCGTTAAAAAAATAGCGACAAACTTGTCCATGCAAACAAGAATGAGTTTCACTGTCGCTAGGCTCGTTAAAACATAGCGATGGGTTTTCCTGAAGGGAAAATTATAGAACAAGCATATGTTATCCTCCTCAAGCTTGACAAAAATAAATAGGTATTGGTTAGCAATGACTGGGGAAAAATTGGGAAGAAAACTTGAAGAAACTTTTTTGGTAGCAAGTCGCTCTTGAACATGACACTTTCACTCCATCACCATGATTGGAGTCGGGTTGGGTTATTCCATTCATCGGTCATATCACCATTGGTCCACCATACCATCCATTTCTTGGGTTAATTCTACCAAACCATTTCAGTGTTGCCAATATGTTCAATAGAAGTCGCTCAGAGAATTCACCAACCCAGCTTGTGTCTCATCTGCTGCAATACCTTCACCTTTCATTCTTTCATGACCGCCACCTTGAACCTTGTACCATTAGATCATTTTCACCTCCACAAAATCATTTGCTCTGTTCCATGTCGTAGATGTGTGATTCATTAATGCCCTCCTACGATGAGTCACTTCTTGTTGACATCAGCTCATTATCCAAGATTTCGACCTAGGAACAACCCTTTCAGTACTTTGAAGCTTGTATGATTCAATGGCAAGTTTCTCACTTCTAGCGACAGGTTTACATTAATGGCCTTCGACCGAAAGATTTTGCATGGTGTTTAACATTGACTCATGTATTCACACCACGTAAATTATACTGTAGTACCTTGAGGGTCATTATCATTATCGGTGATTCCTCTCGCGCCTGTTAACAACTTACATCATTGGCTGGTAATCAGGCGATGTCTTTCGATGTTCGACACTAGAACATCTTTTCACATGGATCGACTTGTACTTCAGGTGAAGATTGAACGAGTTTTGAAGACCCCGGATCTAGTTTCATCCATCCGAGCTGCGACATATTCAAGAAAATAAAAACATCAAATTTACATTATTGTTGCACAAATAATCATCCAAGCCAAAGGATGATGGCTCTACCAGAATCATCAGTCTGCCACACAGACAATTGTCTGTCCTATGTACATGAAAATGAATTTATAAAGCTAAGTAGGGGAATGCCCGCCTCAGCTAGATCATGAAAATATTATGAAGGCAATGTATTGTATTGTATCTTATTACAGGTCACCTTTGAGTTCGAAAAGCTTCAGATCCTCATGATAAATCATTTCACCCAACATCAGAAGATTTATGACCTCATGCTTTTGGGGGCAACTGTTATAGACATATTTGGGCACTGCAACCCCAGTCACATATGTCCATAAACCAAGGGCTTCTGAGTCCCTAAAAGTGTTGTTTCATACCCTAAAGGATCAAGGTCAACTGATTACATCATCTCCCATAAGTTCTCCCTATCAAACTACTCAGAATTGGTCAAAATTGGACCATACAAACTACTCAGTGCTAAGGGTGCAATGCATCTCACCTGCCACATGTAAAAAGTGTGATGCATACTAAAAATCCCTTCTGTGGGGTGTGATGAGCGAGAGAAGACAAATGGTAGAGGCAATTGGCTAGGTGGAAACACAGAGAATCTTCTAGAAACACCCCATTTGATACTTGCCTCTCTGGATTCACCAAGGAATGAGTAAGAGATCATGAATCTCCAAGTGGAACCAAGAAATATTAGAGAGAGGACACTAATCAAAATCCCAGAAGCTGACTCACCCACTCGAAAACATCTATATATGGATCCCTTGTCCTAGAGATCCAAAGGCTGGAATTTTGTATTTTGTAAGGAAGTGATGTTGGTTTCTTTGTGCAAGATTGTTGGGTGATCTAAGATTTTCATGAGGTGAAGAGGGCTTTCATGCTGGGAGGATGGTGCTCGGTCAGACCAATGGGTTGTAATCCTCTCTTCTACTACTTCTATCAATAAAGCTATTTGAGTTTTCCTCCATATTCTTGTATATCTTTGAATCTTGAATTGATATATGCATTTGTATGGTTAATGTATATCTGATCCTATATTGTTTATGATTATGGATCTCTATGCTTTGATGGTATTATGCTACTTTGACTCTACATGTGTTCTTTGAAGTGGGACAAGTGAGAAAGGAGTGGAAAAGATCTGTCAAAGGGAAGAGGAAACAAGCAAGGAGTCAAGCGAAAGACTAAGGTTGGTACTCTCTGCTTCTCTCTCATCTATCTCTCATAAAGGAAAACACAAGTGACTTTAGTTTGTTTGTTTCTAAGATAGCTACCCATCTTAGTGGGACTAGCAGCTCTGAATGGACACTAGTTTTCCTGATAACATGATGAAATGGCATCTTTGCACAAAAATGAGGCGTGGTATCTGGATGTAACTATTTTTCATATCTGGATAATCTTCCCCCGTTCTTCACAATCGTTGTCCCTTTTATAATGGCCAGGCGGATAAAATAGTAACAACGGATAGAATAGTAACAATGATCCCTCAGGATCAAGAGATCCTGAGAGATATGCTCAATCTTCCATCTTCAGTTAGCCCTTTGTCTTTTGTGTTCATACTATGATCTTCTCTGTCTTTATCATAACTGTGCACTCCATCCTTGGCTTGCTACCTATATGCTGCTTCCTGGTGAAGGAACAACAATTACTCCACTTTGTCTCTTTCCTTCTCTTGGGTAGGGAACGGTAGTTTTCCCATTTCATCTTTTTCCTACATGAGAAAAGACAATAATTAGCTAAATTGTAATAATAAATAGTTCCCTAGTTTTTACTATAATCCCTTGATATATGAATATCTTTAGAATATAAAGGGGATCTAATTAAAGGAAAGGATGATGAAATAAATGGAAAATTCATACCTTTTCCATAGCTCAACAACATGGAATGGGAGTATTGAGCTAGTTTATGTCAAAACCAAGAAAGGAGCATTGGACAAAAATGAGGTGGGTTTTTAGGTATTTGCATGGCACTAGTGATTATGGTTTGTGCTACCAAAGAAGACCAGGATTGGACAGAGTTTTGGATATCCATGGATTTGTTGATGCAGATTGAGCTGGAGATATGGATCAGAGAATATATACAAGTGGGTATGTGTTTAAAATATTTGGAGGTGTAGTCAGCTGGATGAGTAAGAAATAATATGCAGTGGCATTATCAACTATAGAGGCAGAATACATGGCAACCACTCATGCAAGCAAGGAAGCAGTTTGGTTGCATAGATTGTGTTCAAGTATGGGGTTAGTAAAAAGAGATATAAGGATAGACTGTGACAGCCAAAGTGTAATTTTCTTGGCAAAGAACCCGACTTACCATTCAAGCACAAAGCACATTGATGTTCAGTATCACTTTGTGAGGGATATGATAGAAGACAAAAATGTGTTGTTGGTAAAGGTGGAAACTTTGAAGAATACTGTAGATGCATTGAAAAAAAATTGAGCTTTGAGAAGTTCTCTTGGTGTAGAGAAACAATGGGTATTTGAGGGATGGATAAATGACTAAGCTCTCCTGTGGTCACTTGTGGAAATAAAACAACAAGTGGGAGAATGTTGGGTTGTGTTATATTCTTTCCATGATTAGCCTACGTAGTTTACGGGGGGTTAGAGAGGGGCAGAGCCCCCCCTTCATTGTGCCGACTGTACATTGGGGGGGTTTGAGGGGGGCAGTTAGTCCCCCTCTATGGGGTCCAGGGAAGCACCCCAAGGAAATATTTTTTGGACCCTATATTAGGTGGGACGAACCTACCTATCGTTTTGTGCATGGTTTTTGCAGATAGTTTTGAATGTGATGGTTTTCGGTCCATGGTATTGGATGCTTTGAAATATATATATATATATTATATATATATATATATATATATATATATATTATATATATATATATATATATATATATATATATTATATATATATATATATATATATATTATATATATATATATATGTATTGTAACATTGAAAGGAACATAATGAAAAAATTCAATCTGGTAGTATCGATTTTGGGATCCATGCGAAAACCTCTATGTATATGTGTTTTATGTGTTATGCTCTCACATTGTTTAAATTTTGTGTTTTAGAATTCATATGCAGGTAATTTCTGTACGGGGTTAAAACCTACAAATATTAAATATTCTGGTGTTTTTCAGCTTTGTCTGTTAGATGGTAATATTTTTTCTAGCTGGGTGAATGGCACTCACTTGAAACCATACTTTTCTGATTCAACTTCCAATTAAAGCGATCTCTCCTTACGAGAGTAGTAGGTAGGAGTTGGGATAGTAATTTCAATAACATTTCTTTTTTGTTTGCTAGTTTGTAGGTTTTGTATTTGCCACAAGTGTCTTCAATTTTTAGTCATGACCTGATGTAACCAATTGTGGTTGGGGATATTTTGCCATATCTTGTCTTGTCAGAGTCATTAATGCTTGTCCTATTTGTTAGTTTTCCCAATTATTCTAGAGTTAGTTACCAAATCCATATTCCAATTCTCGATAATATTTTATTCTACCACTATATTTTCTGTTACATCACTACAATCCCTCGGTATGTGTTCAGAGCACTTGTCATTAATTCAAAATTTAAGTCACATTTCCCATGCCTAACATCTAAGTCCCATTCCCTGTTGATTGCTCTATATCTTTTTTATTTTTGTCTTCTTCCTCATCCTTTCCTATCGTGCATTTTTAATTTCCACTCTGGCTCCACTATCGCCCACCCCTAAACCTTCTCTTCCTTCTAGTCGTCATGTCTGATTTGTGTACACCCATCACCCTGTAAGCATGGTTCGTTTAGCTAAACCCACTCTTAGTCTGTACCCTATCAATTCTTATATTCACTGTCAAGATGATCTATTGGGAAAGTACGATAAAACCCATATTGTATATAAAGACATGTTTGATTCCACCCTATTCCCTGCACTCTAGACTAATGCTTTTATGGAGCCCAATATCCATCCTAATGCTCGTTCCACCATTAAATTCATAACTATTTTATGTCAATTAAATTAGTCCACCCTTCTCCTTCTATGGGGCTTACCTATGTTTGGCACCAGTAAGATAATGCATTGTACAAAGTTCTTAATCAGTTGGAGGAAGGATGAGCTATTGTTATCAGACTTCCTAGGGTGCCACCGAAGTCTTTCAAATTTTGTTTCCTGGTGCTACAGGAGGAAGCTACAAGAAGGTATCAACGGATACAAGATGGCTGAGAAGAAGCTACAGGAGGAATTAAAGGGTGATACAAGGCCACACTGACCCAAAATTTTCTTCAAAACCTCATGTATATGTAGAGCTATTTTGAAAAAGGAGTAAGTGGTTTCCTCCCTCCTTGATTTCCATACAATTGCATGATAAAGTTTGCCTGAAGTTGGTAGCCTACAATAAACAATGGAGCACTAGGTCTTCATGGAAATTACTGTAAGTAATACCAAGAAGGGGAAGTAGAATAAATAGGGGGAGTATTTAATAGAAGAGAACCCACAATCACCAAGAGAATTCACCAACACCCTCCTGTAATGAAATTTTTTAGAAGGCATCAATAATTGGGTTTCTTTGCACTGTTAAAGGGTTATGATGATGATACCACTCATGAATTTGCCTTCGTATTGCATCTTCAAGGGGAGGATAGTGACACTACTATTGTGAAAGGATTACCCATCTCCTTAAGTCCTAAAACCATAACTAGAGTGACCAAATTAATCTTAGGGGTTCGATGGAGCAAGGAGGAGAAAGTTGTAAGTGTTTCAACAAGGAATAAATTCTTCATTTAGAGAGAGAAGCCCATAGAGGATAAGAATGGAGAAAGAAGAGAAAGCCTACCTTAACCCTAGGATGAGGTGGCTTATCACATCCTCAAATATATATCTTATGAAGGGAGATTGGGTGTGGTATATTCCTATCATTTTATGTTACTTCATGAGAAAATATTCAAAACATAATTTCCTCTCCCTCAAATACTTAGTGTTCTCCATTCCATCCTACACTCAATCATTCAAATGAGCCAAAAGGTGAGGGAAGGAAAGAATCAACACATAGCCCACCATGGAATAATCAAGTTAGTTGTGATGGATTATTTGATCCATTTAAGGAACCCTGTCCTCTGGACTTATTTTGTGGACATAGACAAGGAGGTCTTCATTCAAACCCAAGCCATCACACCTGGAGAAACACCAGCCTACGACATTGGATGTAGGAGAGGAGAAATAGAGGAAGAAGAGGCATGCAGAATAAAGGAAGAAGAAGTAGGCAGAACAAAGGAATAAGAAGCAGGCAGAACAAAGGAAGAAGAAGCAAAGCTTAAGGAAAACAAAATAGAGAAACAGGTAGAAGAAAAAGAAAGCTCTGAGAAGACTTGTACACCCTAAGGAAAAGAGAAGAAAGTTCAAGAAATAAGTATTTCTCTAGGGAACAAAAAGCAAGAAGTTTCCGCCACATTGGCCACATTGAGCACACCTTTCAATCTGAAAACGAGGCAACCAAGGAAATGCCCCTATATTTAAAAACAAGGAAGAGCACTAGGATCAGATAGAGGAAACCAAAACGTCCCTAACAGGTCCCTATCACTATTGAGGAATCACCCAGTAAGAATGGGTAAGTGGGGATAAGTGAGGGAAAAATTGAGGAGATTACCTCTCTTAAGGGAAAAACCAAACCACCTGTGATATATGAGAGAAGGCCCACCACAAGGACAGTGACCTTCAAGAGACCTAAGACACAAGTTGTGTTAGGCCCCTATAATACTAGTGTATTCCCTCATTATTATCTTCATTGCAGCCCCTTATTGTTATTGTTGTGCCCATGTTTTCCATGTATGGTTATTATTGTGCCCCATAGAAGCCCACTATTGTTATTGTTGTGCCCTTACATTATTATTGTATGTCGGCTTTGACTATATTGTGACCCCTTAGACTCGTATATATAGAAATGAGGTGTTTTCATTTGTATCATCCAAGAATTGTTCATTTGTGCAATGTAAAGGAGGTTTCCCCCTCAAAGAGGCTAACTTTGAGGTCATTGATCTATAAATTCATATATTTGTGAGCTGGTTTAATTGGTATCAAAGCTTTGGATTCTAGGGTTTCGCTGCTTCAAACAGGTCATCATGGAATTTTGTCTATAAAGTTTTTTCTACAATGTTTCAGAAGCTAAAATTAAATCCCATTTGAGCTGAAATCTCAATGAACCACATATACGAATATCAGACCTTGTTGTGTTATATTTTTGGAGATATGATCCAAGGAAGTTAGGATTTTGGCAGGCTCTTGAATTATATCTCAAACAGGTGACCTGGGAAAAAATCATCATAACTTTCTCTCTAAGCATCAGATTGAAATTTTGTAAATCGACACAAACATATGAGAAAATGTGGTCTTTTGTGTATTGGTTTTAGGTCAGAAGGTCGAAATAGTGACACTTGGAACTTCATAAAAGTTTTCTCTACTGAACCCTTCTATAATCAGGTCATCGTGGGAGATTTTGAATAATGCTTTCTTGGAGAATACAATCTTGATCAGACTTTTGGCATTGGAATGAGGACTTAGAGGGCTAACACAAGATGAAATTTAAGACCTTAGAGATCCGAAATTATAGAGATACAACCGATTCAATATCGAGCTCCTATAAAGCCAAAAAATATGTGTAGTCTTTTTAAAAAAATTTAGAAGTTTGGTTTGAAAAATTAGTTTGAAGGAATTCAAAGGACATAGTCAAGCACAATTATTATTAATTGGCACAATTATCATTAATTTATGCCCCAAAGAAAGAAAATGGAAACATCTAGTAAGAAACTTGAAATCTCTAGCATGACTCATGAAGAAGAGGAAGAAATGCAACATGATATATCAAAATTGCAAGACCAAGTGCAACAAATTTCACTCTCACAAAAGTAACATAAGCTAAGATGGGTGGTTTAAAGAAAGGTGTGGAAGCTAATATGGATGGTTTAAATAATGGCATGGAAGCTAAGATTGATGGTTTAAAGAATGGCGTGGAAGCTAAGATGAACGATGTGGAACCTAAGATGGATGGCATGGAACCTAAGATGGATGGTGTGGAAGACAAGATTGATGGCATGGAAGCTAAGATGGATCGTATACAGGCCAAACTTAAAGGCAACATGGAAGATTTGAAGATAGATTTGACAAAATTGCTACAAGAAATGCTTACTAATGGTGAAAGGGTAGTAAAGGAAACTCATGTTGAGAACAAAATGTTGGCATTATGTTTCTCGTATGGTTATATGTTACAGATGTTGTACTTGATGGCAACACCCATGGCATGGCTCTCAATATGATGAGAATTAAGAAGTACGCAGGAGAAAAGTTCACGGAATTTTATGCAGAGAAAAGTTTATAAAAGTTTATTTCATGTGGAGAAAAGTTCACGGAATTTTATGCAGAGAAAAGTTTATTTCATGTGGGAAAACTTACCTTTGGTCCATGGTAGTTAGTCCTTGGAATTTGAACCTATGGTTTTTGGACCATGGCATCTCGACAGACGTGTTGATCCCTAGTATTGAGTTGATGGTATTGGTTTGTTATGGTTTTGGCCCGTGGTATTGGTCCATGATTTGAGGAAGAGCTTGCCTATATAAAGCAAAGGAGATCATTTGGCTTGTGTATGCTTTTGGGTTGAATATCTTAAGATCTGAAATATTGGGTTATTGTTTCAAAAGCTCGATCTATATGAAAGTGAAGTGGAAAGCGAATCTGTGAAGGGTGATCTCTCGAGCGCTGCAGCTGCGGAAGTGCGGAGGCACCGCAGGAGACGCCACAGGAGACGCTGCAGGAGGCGCCGCAGGAGGCGCTGCCACAGAAGGCGCCACAGGAGACGCCGCAGAAGGCGCCGCAGGAGACGCCACAGAAGGCGCTGCAGGAAACGCCACAGAAGACGCTGCAGGAGACGCCACAGAAGGTGCCACAGGAGACACCACAGAAGGCGCCGCAGGAGACGCCACAGGAGGCGCCATAGGAGACGCCACAGGAGGCGCCACAGGAGGCGCCACAGGAGACGCCGCAGAAGGCGCCGTAGGAGACGCCACAGAAGGCGCTGCAGGAGACGCTACAGAAGGCGCCACAGGAGACGCCACAGGAGGCGCCACAGGAGACGCCACAGGAGGCGCCACAGGAGGCGCCGCAGGAGACGCCGCAGGAGACGCCGCAGAAGGTGTTATGGGTTTAGTTTTCTGTTATTGTGGATCTGGTTATCTGGGTGACTTACTAGTACTTGACGATCATTTGATATTTATGGATCCAGTTTGAAAATTTATGAAAAGTGGTCCTTGAAAGAAAAGAAGTAGGGGGTTGTAGCACCCTTCCAAGAGACTGGAAAACGAGAGAGAGTTGTAGCTCTCTGCAGGTTGCAGCCTGCGTACTGGTAAAGGACTGCACCAGTACAAGGCCATTGTAAAAGGAGTTTCTAATTTGAAAGAAGATAGAGACATATTGCAGCAGGTGGTTTTCACCCACATTGGGTTTCCACCTTATATCTGGTGTTCTTTGATGTGACTGTCTGTTTTTCTTGTTCATGCTCATTGTTTTATGGTACTGATATGCAAAAAAATAATTCAAACTATAAATAAGGAAGAATTGTTAAAAGGACTAGATAATACTGATTCACCCCCCCTCTCAGTATTATTTTCAACAAT
>APFE030135807.1:0-10730 GCA_000404065.3 Pinus taeda
TGGCAGCAGAGGCTCTACCTATGACAGGCGAGTATACTATAAAAGCTGATTTGGACAGACTTTCCTATTTTTACTATTAATAAACCAATCAGGGCTTATTTGAAACTTTAAATGTATCAATCATAAATTATCAAAAGGAGGAAGTTATCAAAATTACTTCTGTAGTATTCAGAATACCTAGATGCCTAGTTATATCAGAATTTTCCTTGCAAGTTGAAATTCTATTTCAGAAAAGTTTTGAAGTATTTTTGATTTTTTCAGAGATAACTGGTTCTTCCAGTGAATCGCCAATTGTTTTGCTTTGCAAAAAACCCCCCCATTTCATATTATTTTTATTTACAAAAAAGCATTTAAATATGAAATGGGTCCCTCTTAAAATAAAATTGATGTCAAAAATCTTAGTTTATGAAAATTCAACAATTCAAAGGAGCGCTTTATGAAATCACCCTTAAAAACAACATCTCTTTAAGAATCGGAAATAAAGCAAATATGTGTTTATTGCGATAAAGCGATCGCATATCACAATAACATAAAGGATGCACTAAACAATCAAAAGGCTCCCCGACGCGATAAAGCTATCGGCGATATCGCAATCGGCAAATTTCCTTGTACACCACTAACGCGCCCCTCATTAAAACCCCGATGCGATAAAGCCATCGGCGATATCGCAATCGGCAATACCCTTTGTACTGCAAGCATTGTACATATGCCTTTCGCCGATGCGATTTCGCAATCAGCAATTGGCGGCATCCCCTGTCGAACCCTTAATGTGCATATGCCTTTTGCCGATGCTATACCGCAATCGACGATCGGCAATATTTAAAAGTATTGTTAAACTGGCCATGCGCCCTTACCCGATGCGATGCGATAAGGCACGGTTCTCAACAAAAAGTCGTTAAAAGTGATGGGAAAGTTCAATTTAATGATAGTTAAGGGATAATTATTCCCTCTCGGCCGCCAGTGCACCCATTGCATGATTTAAAAGATCTTTCGACGAAATATTGGACTAATGAGCATTTATAAGGTGGCAGGTCCTATACGGTCCCTTAAATGAGTCCATACCCTCAGATCTGCCCATAGATCGTCTCCGCGCCGTTTTAATAAAAGCAAAGTATATCAATATTCTCCTTTCTTTTTACTATCAACTGTGGGTTTAACTGTTATCTCCGTATTACGCCAAAATCGTCTCTCTGTGCAGAATACAGTTTTTCTAAGCAATTCGGACATTATGGGTAAAAAGTCAAAGAAAGTTGCAGGTGTTATCAACCCACCCGTTGCACCACAAGCAGTAGCAAATAGTAAGAAGGGTCTGATATCAAACACGACATGCACGGGACTTCCTAGGACATCTTGGCAAGGAACTTACGATTTGTTAGAAGCCGAGAAACCAAAGCAGGTGGTAGAGGAAGCCACCGCAGATTCATTCAAAAAATCAGAATGCACTCTCAAAGACTTGGCCGATTCCTTCCTCCATAGGATAGCGGCAAGGGAACAAATGCTTCCATACACTGATGTTATCAAATGGGCAATTGAAGAAATCCCTATTACAAATAGGACTTTCATCGCAAAGGATGGAAGGATTTTTGGGTCATTTAAACCGGAAGATCTGAGGCAGATGTATCATTTGCCTGAGCCAGAGAAAGTATACAATAGCGCATTTCTGGAGAAATTCGTAAGTGAGAATGAGATTGAATCTGAGCCTATCAAAGATTGGAGACAGAACCCAAATAAGCACAAACATGAAGCCTCCGGTAAGTACTCAATCGCCTCTTTGTGTTCTCCTTATTGCTATGCCGCTATAATGATGTGTAGATTATGGGGTATGCATGATTCTGCTATTTTCACCATTGAAATGGTTCCCCTCATGGAGGCGGCAGTCAACAGTTGGATTATGGATTGGGCAACTATCCTTTCAGACAAGCTTGCACTTGCTGTTTGTGAATTTAGAACTCAAACTAGAGTCAGCGAGAGGAAGATTCCTCCGTTATACTACAGCGCTTATATTTTAGATACTTTGTGTTTTAATTCCGAATTTCCTATTCTTGGTTGGAGGTGGACCACACAGGACCCCTCACCCATCCACATTTACCATCACCAAATGTGGAAGTCATCCCATAAGAATCATTTATATCAAATTTGTAATGGTTTCATGGTCCCTGTATATTATGCAATTTTTGATAAGCCTATTCCAAGGATAGCCTACTTAGCTTCTTTTGATTTGCCTGCGGTGGGTAGTTGGTTTGGGGAAGAATATTTTACTTATGTCAGAGTTTATGGCAGCCAAGCCAATCCCCATGTCCTCCCCTTATATGTCCCTGACAAGCTGTTAGCAAGGGAAATTGCATACCAACTTACTGCTAAGAGTACCACACAGACTCTTAAGCAAGAGAAGAAAAGGTGCTGGCCTACTTTTCCTTTAAGATGTGGAGTCTTTACCCTGAATGATTTGAAGCACGCAGAAAAAGAAGCTTACAAGATTCAAGCTCTAAATCTTCCTATAATTCTGAATAGACCATATGATCCAAACCGATATGCATATGCCGCTCTTGAACATGCTAAATTATCATTATTTAAGCACAAAGAAGATATATTCGATGATGTTTTTGTCTCAGCTTAATCGATAGGTCATGCTAAAGAGCTTGCCAAGACAAAATATAATGACGAAGGGTTATCTGAGTTTAACAAGCTCAGGGAGCAGAGGTTGCAAACTCTGCCCCTAGACCTAATAATGCCAACCCATGCAGCATCTTCAAGCAAGCCTAGTCAGCAACAAAAGAAAGAACCCCCTGCTACAATGAAAACCAAAAACAGTGAGCAGGAGGAACAGGAGAAGAAAAATCAAGAACAAGAGCGCTTAAGGAAAGAACAAGAAGAACTCTTAAAAAGAGAGCAGGCAGAACGCTTAAGAAAAGAAGAGGAAGATAGGCATAGAAAAGAGCAGGAAGACATTCAACAAAAGAAACAGGAAGAGATGCGGCAAAAGGAACAAGAGCAGCAAGAAAAGAAAAAACAAGAACAACTGGTAAAGGAGTCACAGTCCAGACAAACCACCACCGATACTAATCACAGACCCTGAGCTGCAAAAGGAATGGCAGCATTTCAGTACTATTATCGGTGGAGGAAAAAACTCACAGGATACTAATACTCCTAAAACTAGCAGTGTAAAGGATAGAAACTCATCTCAGGATTTAAACAAAGCCAGCGGCCCACCAAAAACTGTAAATGTGGAAATAATTCCAAAAGGTCCTAGTGACCAAATCACCCTTCAAGTGGAAGATATTCCTCCGTTGAACGTATTCTACAGACCTAAGCACAGAGCCGTGGTAAAACGGTCGAGAAAGAGGCAAAGGACTGATCAACCTTCCCTCTTTCCCGAACAAGCAGTCATGGGCAATATAGTCTGGAAGGAGAAACTCGATCCCTCTGATGATTTGACCAAGTTGTCACAATATGCCAGAGCTTATTCGGCTGCCACTATCGACAAAGCATCAGAGGTAAGTCTTCTCTTAAAAACTAAAGACCAGGAGATTTCCACACTGAAAGCAGAAGTAACAGATGTCAAACAAAGAGCAATACAAACAGAAGAGAAATTAGCGGAACAGCAACAGAAGACAGTAAAAGCAAGCGAACAGCTAGTGGAACAACAGAAAATAAATAACCAGCTAGTTCAACAATGGGAGGAGGAAAAACAGAGGATTAACCAGGCAGCCATCCAGAGAGAAAATGAATTAACAGAGGCTTTAGAACAACTAAAAACGGCAAACGAGCAATCTTTGAAGACTAAGGATGAGCATATCGCTCAAATCACAGCACAATTAGAGACTACCAAGGGAGATTCGCAGATAAAAGAATTCAAAAAGGAGGCAATGTTAATCAACAAGGCGCTTACAGCGCAAGTTAAACTCTTGGCTCACTCCCTCTCTCAAGCGGAACCACTCTGCGAGTTAGCTACAACTGTAAATGAGCAGGTAGAAAAGGCAAGAGATGACTTAAATCAAGTCGAAGAAGATATCACAACCTACCTTGAATGGCAAGATTCAAAGTCAGGAAAGGAATCCAATTTGTCTAGGATACTTGAGGTCAATAAAAACATATTGTTTACAGAATGGCAAACACAGGTATTAAAGGCAGAAAGGGTAACATCAAGATGTGCATTAACTGCTGGTAATTTGGTTGATCTAGTAAATGATACTCTCTATCTAGCCAATATAATTACCCAATGCACTCCCGGGAAGATCATTACAGCCAACATATTGGAGCAGATGTGCTACCCAGATTTAGAAAGCAAGGCAAGGTCGGTTACCGGAGTAGACACTTTAAACATAGAAACATATTGGCGGTTCCTTGTCAAGCCTCATGAACAACGATCTGCCCTCAAATGCTTAACTGATGTCGTTCAATGCATGATCCCCGATATCCAAGACTCCACTTACGCCGCCCAGCTCAGTTCCCGGCTCAACAAACCGCCTGAAATTGAGCCAATGCTTGCCATCACTCAACTCAGAAACAAAGGGAAGCAACCGACAGGATGACTCATCCTCCAGCTCCTCGGATCGCCAATGGAAATAGAAACAAGAAGTTATTGACATCAGCTTAGTTAGCTTTTCTGTTTTGTAGATATTTAGATTAGCATAAGTATTTATAGACCCTTTCATGTATTTAGAAAGGGTCGTAAAATTTTGTAATAAGACTTAACAGACTGAAGTTTGCACTATTGTGCTTCAGCCTCTATTCTTTTATGAAACTCGACCGTTCGCTTTTACTTGAATGTAGAAATTTCTTGATTCAATTGTGCACTATTGTCATTGATTGAGGAATGTTTATACGTTGAAGCAAAAGCTAAACATAGCGATTGATATCGGGAGTGGCATACAACTCAAATGGTATTTCTATCTTTGTTTGAAGTCATTCTGTGTATGTGAATTCACTGTGTAATTATTCTTGCTATTGTTAATTGTATGCATGCGCATCAACAGGAAATCTTACTCATTCCACTATTGGGTGTTTATATGATTGCCTTATTTTTAATTATGTATGCGTTAATGATATGAATGCATAAAGTGTAGTAGTATCGCTTGAATCACTGCGTCTAACTATTTAGGTACAACAATCTTTAAATAATTTAATATCTATGTCTATATAAATGCAGTCATCTATATAATTGTATTTGTGGATATAGAACATCAGAAGCTACGCTTTAGAATTCAAATAGACTCCCGGGATAGTTTTATTTACTTATATTTCTGTTAATAGTTTTAGTCATCCGCCTATCGCTAGTGTGATCTACAAAGTATTCACTCATCCCATTTATCTATATTCTGGGAAACTGGTCCCATTATCCCCAGTCGGAGCCACTATCCCAAACAGAAAAGGAGCTGCACTAAGGTCCGAACCGGGTGGTTTCCCCAATGTTGATACAACGATTTTCGAGGCATCAACATTTTTGGCGCTAGAAGGAGGGCCTTGACTGTGAATGGCAAGCAAACCTAAATCCACAAGCCATTCTAAGAGTAATTCTCCCTCCAACTCTCCTAGTCATTCTCGATCGCATGTTGGTTCTCCAACGCGCAATCAAGAAGAACAGGAATCAACTACCACTGCTCATACCCACCATACTTCAGAACAATTGAGTCTTGAATCCCCTGAAGTCCAGTCTCTAATCCACAAACTTCAGAGCTTCTCGATCTCCCCACATAGATCTGAGGTATCACAAAGCAGTGCGACTTCGCAGTTCAATTTATCTCGTCCGCTTACCAGACTCCAAAGTGGAAAACTTGGTATAGAACCCACTGAATTCTCTTTACCTGAAAGGAAAAGGGCTAAGAGATATACTGAAGGGTCTGATAGTGGAGAATTTTCTTCCACATCATCCATTTCATCTCTTCATCTACAAAGTCAACCACCCACTCCTCCATTACATATTGTTGTCCACCAGGGAACACAAGCCTCAACATCTCAATATGCTCACCCCTCAATATCAGCTACTTCGCAATCATCTGGAATCACAATGGTAGATCCATGGACCAGACCTGGTGTGGTCAACATGCCTACATCATTGCATCCTTTACCAGATGCTCCTGAGAAATGGCTCCCCAAATTCAATCCAGATGATGGGACTCAGGCCGAAGAACATATTAATAATTTCATGATGTCGGTCAACTTGAAAGGGGTAATGAAAGAAGATGTTGTTGTCAGACTTTTCCCTTATACTTTGCAAGGATCAGCGGGATCCTGGTATTTCTCCCTACCCTCTGGTTCTATTACCAGTTGGGATACATGCCAAGAGCAGTTTCTTACTAAGTACGGAGATTATAGATCTTTAGCAACTCTGATTAACGATCTCTCCAATCTGAGAATAGAACATAGGGAACCCATAAAGGAATTTAATGCTCGTTTCAATAAACTCCTTAACAAAATCCCTACAGATTCCAAACCAAGTGAACAAATACTAAGCGAATGGTATATCACTGCCCTACCTGCCAATATAGCCATATTTGTAGATCGGGCTGGGAAACCTACCTTAGTAGAAAACATGAAAGAAGCACTTGATTTGGAAAAATGCATTACTTCTTTAGAAAAGAAAGCTGCCTTGGAAGATAGAAAAGCTAAGAAAGTTTCCTTTAAAGAAGATTCCAAAAAGAAAAACCCAAAAGATCCATATGACATGGAGGGATTACAAAAGGTCCTGAAAACATTATCCAATGAGATGATTGATATAAAGAAGCAGATGGCCGAAACATCAAGCAAGAGACCTTTTAGGACTTATAAGAAAACGGAAACAAAGCCACCTAATGTCATATCTAATGCGGATTCTGACCAGGAAGAAGAAGAAGAAGAAGAAGCAACACCACCATTTAACAATGAAGAAGAAGTAGCTGAATGTCACGGAATGTGGGATTTCATACTCCCTGAGCCTGATACTGATAATGAAGAAGAAGCCTTCCCAGTTACTACCAGGAGTAAAAGTACTCCTGAACCTGTCCAGGCAACTTCAAAGAAAAGGAGTGCAGGTGCTACTATAACAAAAGAAAAAGTTCCTCCAAAGAAAACACCTGCAGTAGTCCCCCAAATCCAGCCCACAACTTCCACTTACCCTTCAACTTCTAAGACGTTAGTGGTAACTGATTCAATGGAATATAACATTGTTGATGATATGAAAAAGACCAAAGCCAACATAACTATGTTTGAGCTTAGCAAGCTAAAACATCAACAAAAGTTACTTCTTAAAGAATTAAATGTTGTTCCTTCTACTCCCCTTCCTAGTTCGAAAGCTGCTAATGATTCAGGTCAATCCCCTCCAGGTATGGTTGAAGCTACAGATTCAGTCCTAATCGGGGATAAGTCAAGCTCTCATACTCCACCTTTTCTCTTAACTTATGAAATCTACAACAGAAACCTGCACAACTGTTTAATTGATTCAAGAGCATCTTCTAACATAATGCCAGCTTCTGTTTGTTCCAAATTGAACATAGAACCTCAGAAGTCTACTATCCATATTGTTCAACTAGACAGAACTAAGGTACAGGTTGTTGGAGAAATCAATTCTGTAACCATCAGGTTATCAGCTGACCCCAGAATAGTACAAAGGATTGACATTCTTATAGCCGATATACCTGAGTTTTATGGTCTGATTTTAAGTAGAGACTGATCCGAAAAACTACATGGGTACATTTCTACTGATTGGTCACACATGTGGCTTCCTTATAAAGGTAAGCCAAATCAAATAAAGATAGACCGAGAAAAACATATGACCCATACAGTTACCGATTTCGAACAAGAAAATCATCATGTAGCTTTCAAGAACAACATTTTGGGTAACTATTCATCAGAATCATTCTTTGGCAACTTTGTTGCTCAACCTTCCCCTTTCTCAGTTGATCATTTCACATCTCAAATTGAAAATTTTTCGCAAACAGATAATTCTAGATGTTTTAATGATCATGAGAAAGTTGTAAATATTAATGTGAATACTCCTTTATTTTGGTCTTTGTATTTTGATGGCTCTAAGTCTTTTGAAGGCTCAGGAGCAGGATGCATCTTGGTTAGTCCACATGGAGAAAAGACAATGCTATCTTGCAGGTTAGAATTCGAATGCACTAATAATACAGCCGAATATGAGGCCCTAATTCAGGGTTTATATAAAGCAATCGGCCTTAAAGTGCAATATCTTAAAGTATTTGGCGATTCAGAAATTGTTATTAAACAGGTTAGAAATGCAATCCATTGCCTTTCCAATCACCTTAAGCACTACCAATCTCTTGTACAAGACCTGACTTCGCATTTTCTAGCATTTAACATTTTTTCCATTCCTAGATCCCAAAATTCAGCTGCTGACTTACTAGCCAATGTAGCCTCCAAGCTCCTACCCTCAGAAGACTACAGCCCAGATAGATTTTCTGTAGAATTGATTTTCAGGCCTTCAATTCCTGATAACATCACTAATTGGAGAATATTTAATCATGATAATGATATCCTACAATTCTTAACTTCTGAAAAGTCCTATAACAACCAAATCATTGAAGAAGATGAGCATGACTCTCAATTAAAAGAATTACCTAAAGAAAATTCAATTCCCAAACCTGTGGTAAAACTTGAAGATCTTTATGATATAAAAGACAGGTTTAAACCTGTAACTAATGCAAAGATCCAAAGCTCTACCTTAAGGTTTGAATTGATAAATTTGGGTACTGAGCAGACTCCTCAGAATGTCAATTTAGGATTAGGACTTTGTGTACAAGAAAGAGAAGCGTTTGTTAAACTGTTAAAAAAGAATAAACACGTTTTTTCTTGGAAATACGATGACTTGAAGACCTATGACACATCTGTTATCCAGCATACAATTCCAATGCTTCCCGATCAAAAACCCATTCAGCAGAAGTTAAGGAAAATTCACCCAAACTTGGAAAGTCAGATTAAGACGGAGCTTAACAAACTCCTTAAAGCCAAGATTATCTTTCCAGTTTGACATTCCAATTGGGTTTCTAATATGGTGCCTGTCAGGAAAAAGAATGGTGACATTCGAATTTGTATTGATTTCAGGAATCTAAACAGAGCAAGCTTGAAAGACAACTTCCCATTGCCGACTATGGAGCAAATACTCCAATCAGTGGCAGGTTCTGAACTAATGTCTTTTCTAGACAGTTTTTCAGGATACAACCAAGTCCTGGTTCATCTTGATGACCAACTTAAAACAACATTTAGAACAAAATGGGGAACATACGCCTATCAAAAGATGCCCTTCGGACTTATAAATGCAGGAGCGACTTTCCAAAGAGCTATGGATACTACTTTTAGGGGATTGATTAATCGATCAGTAGTCATCTATCTAGATGACATAACTGTATTTTCTAAAAAGAGGTCCAATCATTTACATGACTTAAACCAGATCTTTCAAAGGTGTAAAAGGTATGGAATCTCTCTAAACCCCAAAAAGTCATTCTTTGCTCTTGATCAAGGGAAACTCCTAGGTTTTGTTGTATCTCAGGATGGAATTTATATTGATCCTAATCGGATCAAAGAGATTTATGAGATCCCATTCCCACATAATAAAAAATCGATGCAGTCATTCCTTGGCCAAATTAATTTTGTTAAAAGATTTGTACCTAATTTTTCTCAAATTATTTTGCCCCTTCAGACAATGATTAGGAAAAATGCAGTCTTTAAGTGGGGATCGATAGAAAAAGAAGCTTTTGATCTGATAAAGTAATCCATTATCAATGCCCCCTCCTTAATCACTCCAAATTTCTCTAATCCTTTCACCTTGTATACTATCGCATCAAACTCTTCATATGCAGCAGTACTTACCCAACTAAACGATCACAATTTGGAGGCACCTATCTCGTTTTTTAGCTCAAATCTTCAGGGTGCCGAATTGAATTATTCTGATGTAGAAAAACAAGCCTTTGCTGTGTTTAAAGCAGTTAAACATTATCGACCCTTTCTCCTCAAAACCCACAAAAAAGTGATAGTTCCTTTCCCAGCTGTCAGGCAACTATTATTACAAAAAGAATTGGGTGAAAAAAGAGCAAACTGGGTTACAGCGCTTCAAGAATATGACTTAGAAATCAGACCAGCAAGGATTGTTAGAGGTCAAGGTTTTTGCAGGATATTGGTAGGAGCTTCCAACATTCCCGAATCAAGCGACACTAGTCCAACTGAAGAAATCAATCAGATAAGTGTCACTGATTCCGAATCTCAATATGCAGATTTAATATTTTATTTAAAAAATGGTTATGCTCCTCCAAATTTATCTTACAAAAGCAAAAGGGCCATTAGGTTAAAATCAAAGAGTTTTACAATTATTGATGATGTGCTTTTTAAGAAGAATTATGATTCTATTTTACTAAGATGCCTTGAGAAACCTGAAGCTCAAAAGGTTTTGCAGGAGTTACATGATGGACCAGCAGGAGGACATTTTGGAGCTGACACAACAGCTCACAAGATTATTCATGCTAGATACTATTGGCAAACTCTTTTTAGAGACACCCACAAGTATGTAAGGAAATGCCTCAATTGCCAAACTGCTAGTGGAAGACAACGAAAATCAGCTTTCCCTTTACAACCAGTTAACATTGAACAACCATTTGATCAATGGGGACTGGATATCATCGGGGAAATTAATCCACCTTCTTCAAAGCAGCATAAGTATATTCTCACGGCTACCGACTATTTCACTAAGTGGGTTGAGGCAGTCCCTTTGAAGGCAGCAAATTCTGAAGCAATCATTGAAT
>APFE030135809.1:0-17526 GCA_000404065.3 Pinus taeda
CCTTAGGAACCTCCTCCATACCTGGACACTTGGTTTAATGAAGCAGGAAAGTTCATTATTGACATGATAGCCTACATCATGGGATTCAAAACCAATGAGTATGTAGATGAAACCACATTGGTCCTCTTATCCATATTTTCTCCAGGACAGCCCCCTACTGTCAGGTATGACTATGCCACCTACATAGCTGATAAGATCCATGAGAAATTCATGAGCATGGACAGAGAAAGAGTGTTTAAATACAAATCATACATATATCATTTGTTGCTCTACTATCAGTCAGATAGTTTTCAAGTTCCCCTCAGAAAATTTGATGTCAAGGGAGAGCCAAGGTCTGTAATCTTCTGGACCCCAGTCTTCCACCATGTTTACTATTATCCTTATACTTATTGTGAATTTATTGATCTATTCATATATCCAGCCACCTCTTTACTGATAACAAGTCCTCTAGATAGAATTTCTGGTGAAATGCAAAGAATTCTACAGCTCTCCAAGAGCTATAGCATAGGTGACTGGTACTTTTACCAGAATCACAATGTGATTCAGATATATGGCTGTGAGCTGTGCCCCTATAAATTGCCAAAATATGTGTCAATGCCATTGTTGACCCTGGAATACTTTAGACAATTCATCCAAGCAGATGTAATTCATTTCTGTGAGGCCAAGAAAAAGGCACAACTTAAAATAAGAAATCAACTGGGCCCTTTCACCTTCAATCATAGAGAAGCCTAGCAAGAGGCTGATGAGATTTTAGGGCAAAGACTCAAACTAAAACAGAGTTTCTATTGGGCACCATATGACCCCAATCATTTTATAAGTTATAGGAAAGTCAAAAATAAGCTGCCAACATATGTTCACTATCCGATCCCTAAAATCCAGCAATATGCTAATCAACAAGAGTGGCTAGAGGGCACATTGTTTGAAGAGATAATTGGAGAAGAGAAATTGGAAAAGGAAATGAAAGAGCTTGAAAAAACACTTGACCTGGACACTTTTGGACAGGTACCCTTCAAGCTGCCCCAACACATTGGAGGAGATACATCTTTTGCTGAGAGCTCACAGCAAGCAGCACGAAAGGCCAGTTCAGCAGCAAAGGGCAAGGAAGTAATGGATACAGAATAGTAGACCATGGTTGATCAGCCCACCACA
This sequence comes from Pinus taeda, assembly GCA_000404065.3. Lineage (NCBI taxonomy): Eukaryota > Viridiplantae > Streptophyta > Pinopsida > Pinales > Pinaceae > Pinus > Pinus taeda. The sequence continues at coordinate 1,150 of APFE030135809.1, forward strand.
ACAAAAGAACAGGGAGAAGGGCAAGCTCCCCCAGCTCAAACCAAGGCATCAAAAGCCCCTGTGCTACAGACTCCTCAAAATGAGGAAAACAGCAAAAAGAGGGATAGAGAAGAGGATGCCCCTGCCAGTGGACCATCAGAATAACCAAGAGATAAGAGGTAGAGGTTGAATCCCTATTCTGAGGAGGAATTTGTGGAAGATACCACAAGCACTATGAGAGACCAGGAAAGGACCGAGCAACAAACATCTCCATTTCCTGGCACCTCAGCTAGCTCATTCCAGCAAGAGCTAGAGAGGCAACATAGTGTGGAAGTTTCATCCACCAGGCCTCAAAGCAAGCAAAGCTCAGATATCAAGAAAACTTTCACCGATATAAAAGCTAGAAATGATCCTGTGAGGATGCAACTTTATAATCATCTGATGAGGACAACACCTACCAATCAACAAAGGCTAATGGTTGCTTATGATATTCAGGAAAAGAAAATGATCCTCAGCCATTTCAAGCCCAAGATACAACAACCTCAGTCAGCTACTGATTATATAAGAACCAATCTAGAAGTTTTCTCTAAAGATATTCACCCAATTGACCAAATTGAATTACATAAGAAAACTGGGGAGATGGTGTATGCCACCTTGGCAGATAAGGCATTGCTTGCTCACAAACTGCAAAATTCATTGCACAATACCTCTGCCCAATTAGAATTGGAAAAGGCTTCCTCCTTAGCTAAGGACAACAGGATTAGGTCCTTAGAAGAAATCATCATTGAGCTTGGGCATAATCCTAAGGATGCAAAGGGCATCAAAGCACTAATCAAGAAGAAGGAGGAGGACATTGCAGCCCTCAAAAGGCAATTAAAGTTGCCAATTATAGTGCATCCACAAACTGCAGAAGTTGCACAGCAGAAAGAGGAAGAGGACATGGTAAGTCTGCTAATGAGGATGAATGAGAGATTGGCAGAGACAAAGCAAGCATTGGAGAAGGCAATTAAAGAGAAGCAGGGAGAGTCGACCCCCCAGCCACCTGAAACAGCTCCAACAGGTGCCATTTCTCCCCCCACAGGTACAACAACACTCCCTCCTACCATCCCAGCATCAACAGCAGGTACCTCAGCTTCAGCAGCAACAGCAGGGCCAGATACCAACATGGGCATGAATGAATTAATGAAAGCAGTAAAAGAGCTGGAAGCTCAAATGTCAGAGCTCAAAGAGGCAAAATAAAAACTAGCCAAACTAGAGGTGAGCTATGACAAGTCAAAAATAATAGTGGTAGAAAAAACAAGAGAAGTAAAAGCCCTGGAGAACAAGGTGAAATCATTGGAAAAGGATCTCACCTTATGTAAACCTCTAGCAGACATTAAAATGATCTTGTGGAAAAATATTGGCCAATCTATTACTGACCAATGGTACTTAATTCAAACAATCCATGAACAAATTGAATTGATAGAAAGGGCCCAAGAGAAAATTCAGAGGGCCAGGGCATCATTGGGAAATATTCCTGAGCAAGCCAATAGGCTCATCCATTTTTTGAATACTCATACTAAAGAATAGCTAGCAGCTTTAGAGATCTTAGACAGGACAGGCACCATTTTGACAGTGAAGAAGGTGCTAACAATGAGAAATTTTGTACAGACTTTGGAAAGGAAGTGCCAAGAGATGTAGATGGATATTAATGCCTTCAAAAAGAAGTTCACAATATTGCAGCAGAAGGGTCTACCTAGTTTGCTAACCAGCAATCAAAAATTGTTATCACATCAACAGTATGCTCACAGGGTAGACATGTATGTTACAAATCAGATCACAACATCATCCAGCACTTCAGAAGACACAGGACCTCCTTCCGGACAAAGTTTATATGACAAATTGGAAAATTTGTTTTATATAGAACATGAAATAAATCATCTTTTTGAAGCTAAGCCTAACTTTTACAGGTATACTGAGGAAGATGAAACACTCGTGAAAATACAAAGACATCAGTTGCCTAAAGACCAGTGGTGGTAGAGTATGCTGGAAATTTTACCTAGGTAATTTGGATCTTTCTGTCTATTTACACTTGGTCAGATAGAAAGACACATGGCAGATATAGAGGAAGGAGCTCAAGCGAGGATCAGGACGCATTAAAGCTAAATCAAGAGCAGGCGAAAGGATCAGGACAACAACGCAGGAATGCAAGTTAAATACACAACTACCAGCCGAATTCCTGAGTTGAAAAGTCAAAAATATCTAGTCAGTTAAAGCAGCCAGCACAACCACAATTACTCCTACATTTATTTCTGCATTTATTCCCTTGTCAGAGTAGGTGAAGGAAGTTACTGCTTCATATATTATCTATAAGATATTTTGTAACTCTCTTTTTGTATAAATACCTCCCCAAGGAATGTATTCGGGGTTGGTGATTCTCCTCTTTGGACCACGATGTAACACTAATATTTTTAATACAAGGGTTGTTGAAGTGCACTGCTGCTGGACTATTTGAATGTGGATTTGATGTTCTGAGCTCTGCTTCAGAATTCCTGTGTCTTTATTTGGATCAATAAGTTATTCTAAGCTGTGTTTTTGTGTTTTCTATGTTTGCAAATTTCATATATGTTTCATAATCTTAACAACAGGGAAAAAGAATAGCCCAGAACTTGTTTAAATACACTCTATGTTCAATTCCTGTTGTTATTTATGTTTTCTTCAGAACTAGCATAAACAGAAATTCTTAGATGCTTATGTTTCCACTAATTCTTTCACTTTGAAAATTTCCAAGGAATTCTTCACTGCTCCTTGAAAATATTCATGCGCCTTCCCTCTGCCACCAGGATAAAGGGTTCTTGACTGCCCTTTACCCCCTGGCTTACATCCCATCAATTTCTAGATTTCAATATTTTTCCAAAATTGATTAGCTTGCTCTGTAGTATTGCCCTTTATCACAGAAACACACTCAGCAGTCCATCTTCATAGACTCCATTGCCCAATGGAATAAACTCTTTCAGACTTGCATCCTAGTCTGTTTAAAATCACCATCCAAACAAACTTAAAACAAAACTCTGCACATCATAACTAGCATAAACAAACTTCAAAAAACAAAGTTAAATTATAAAGAGAGAGCCCTCTCTGGATGCAGTTTGGCTAGAAATTGCATCTAAGAGATTGGTTAGTGGTTACCTCGGCCGTATTCCCTTTCCTCACAAGTTTTAGGGAACAACCTGAGTGATAACACAGGTCTTTTTCGTTTTTGAGTTAGTTTGTTAAAGTCAAGTTTTTCAGTGATTTTAGGAGTCATTTCAATTTAAAGTTGAGTCAGTTTCAGTCAATAAATGAGTCAAAGTCTTGTGTTGTTGACGAGATAATGACTCCATAGCCCAATGGATGAAGGCACTGTCTTCTCACCCAAATATCTGCAGTTCTTGGCATCTCCAAGGCGCTGGAGTTACCATCCCCATTGGAGCCAATGTTAGAGTCGGTCTTGTCACTCCTCTGTTAGAGATCAAAACTCTCTTTACATTTCATTTCTAGGTGTCCTATTCTGCTCGATCACCTGCATTCCATTTAGGAGCATGCCATAGTCTGACGAAAGGGGTTTTTCATTCATTCCCCTCATGGTTGTACCTACTGGGTTGGTCCAAAATTATCATTATCAATTATGCCCAGAGATATTTCTTCTTCAAAACTCTGTTTTGAAGAAGAAATCGTTAACGTTATTGTTTGTAATAAGTGTATTTTTAAAGTTTTTCGTCATGAAAAAATTCAAATGCAGGCCTTAGTCACCTCATTATCTTCAACAACTTTAGCAACCTTGCAAAAGATAGACGAGATTCATCATTCACTCCAAAAAGTCAAAGACAGGTAAAACAAAGTTATTTCAAAATGAGAAAGTGCTAAAAGTTCTGCAGCATTGGCAAAAAGCAAGGATCTCCAAGAGGGTCCTTCTCAGGACCACTAACTGATTCAAAGGAAGGAACTCCAAAGAAATGAAGACAGTGCAATTGCAAAAATTCTCGTTGCCTGAAATTATTTTGTGAATGCTTCTCATGTGGGATATACTGTGATGGATGTAATTTTGTGAATTTTTATAACAATGTTGACCGATAGTTGAGCCTAATCATAATACATTTAGGCTTAATATTGCAAGCAGTCCAACTCCTGTTCGAGATAACAGGAATGTTGTTTTCAAAATCAAGAAGATATGGGAGAATAACTTCTTCTAGCTAAACATAATAAAGGGCGTCATTGCAAGAAATATGGATGTTTGAAGAAGTATTGTGAATGTTTCCAAGGAAATATTTTATGCTTTGAAAATTGTAAATACATTGATTGCAAGAATTATGAAAACAACGAAGAAAGAAAGGCTCTCTATCGAAGCAATATTACGGGAAGTTTAAATCATCCTCAGCATGTATCAAATGCTTCTATGTCTGAAACAACTACACATGTAGGTTATTCGTCTCCTTCTCCTAGCAAAAAGAGGAAAAATGTTGGTGAAATTCTGGCGTAACGCATAGAATGACTAGCGCGGCACACTGAAGGCGCACGGCGCACTGGACCAATTTTTGCAGTGTAATTTTACACTGGCGCGGCGCACCCACAGGACGCAGCGCGTTGGGCTTGCGCGCGGTGCACAGAATTGGAACAATAATTTTCACCTCTGCTCTCTAAAAACACAAATTCCTTGCTCCAAATGGATTTGTAAGGCTGAGAATCGCCTTTGGATAGTGTTTAGTGTGATTGCAAATTGTTTCATTAGAATTTTTGTTTGATTTGGTTTATATGCATTTATGGTTGCCACAATCAATGTTTCCCAAAGGGGCTGTCGATACATTGGAACCACCTACAGGAATTCAATTTGATGCTTCTATGAGCAGAAGGACCAAAACCAAGGGAATTCGAGAATTATGGGGAGCTCGTTTTCAATTCTACACAAATATTTACAACAATATCAGCATCCTCACCAGAAAACTCACCGAAGCGTTAGTGAATGAAGACTTTTCCTTGGTTAGCTTTGCAACATTGGACATCCAGTTGCGAATCATGTTAAGCAAATATTCGCTGGGATTGGTAGAATTTTGCTTCTCTTCATAAAGGAAAAATTCAAAACTATTTTTATTAAATTAGTTCTTATTCAAACAGCAGTGGGAAGGAGGCATTCCAAATGTGCCAAATATGCCTCCTCACATATATAAAGAAGGACAAGGTCTTCCTGAACCAGGCAGTGGAAGCAAGATTCCAACAGGTCCTGATGCAGCTAACTCCCCATTTTATCAAAGTTAAATTCCAAATCCCAAGGCACAATATGAAAAAATGAGCATCAAAGATGTGAAAGGATCTGAGCACGAGCAAGATTTGGATGTTGGGTTTCAAGATCCATCTATACCTCAGACATTAGAGCTACTTGAGCAAAGATTTATGGATGAGATTATGAAGTTGACAAAATATCAAATTGATGCAGAAGATGAGGAAAACAGGAGGCATTAGGAGCACACTAGAGAAATTAATTTTCAATACCAAGAGAAGTTAAGAGCCATGCGAACTCAACAGTCTAAATATCGAGAAGAATTTTTACGTCGAGAAGCACAGATGCATTAGCAGCAGTATCAACAATCCAATCTAAGTCAATTTCAACATAGTGTTGCTGGCTCAATGGCTGGATACAATGAAAATGCTCATGAACCTCGTGGTCATGGTGGTGGTCTTGGAGAAGGTTATGAGTCATTTAAGGGACAGAATAGCATACAATGGCAATGTTGGACATCCATTCAATAAAAATTTCTCTTTATTATACTTCTACACATAAATGTTGTATGGAAATTGGCGTAGAGTTTATTACTGCACTACATTAAAGGAAACTGAACAGTCAAAGCACTGAATGCCTTAATTTAAACATAGATATCCACCGTGGCAGAAAAATATGATTCGATTGCCTATGTTTATCTTCAGTTACGAGATCTACGCTACAGGTGTTGCTTCCTCGTGGGTTATCAAACAGATTCCAAGTGTAACGCAACCCTTCCTTTGAATATCATTTGGCTTTTGTTCTCTATCTTTAGTTTTCAGTTCTTGAGCTGTTGTAACAGCCCCTCCGTTGATCGATCTATATTCTGACAACTTGGTCCTATTTATTGTATTGAAAACCATTTTGTAAAAGGTTGGAGTTTATGGTAGAAGTGTGGAGGGAAAATCCAGCGCTTTCATTGTACAGTTTTGGCAGAGGATTAATGAAAAGATGGAGCTTTGATTTATGAGATCCATGTGGTGTGAGTTTGGCATAAGTGTTTTCTTTCTGTTTCATATGTGTCTTGTGATGTTTTACATTTCATTCATAATCATTTCCAGTTGAATGCTTTTAAGTGAGAAAGGTAGAAGTCAGTTTACTACTCTGCCTTGGGAAAGCGTTCGTGTTTCTGTGTAGCTTCTTTTGTCTAAAAAGGATTCATCACCTATGCCCTTTTCAGCCTCTCAAACAATCTTTCCACTACATATTATTCTAATTTGATTGCTAAACTTCCTGCCTATCTTGCCTCATGAAATAATCTGTGTCTTCGATTTAATTTCTCAAGCTCATGCTGTCCTTTGGTCCCATACAGCCCAGAAAATGCAGTCATTCAATCAATTACCTTTTCTATATCTATTTACTAGCCTAAAATCAGTTTCCCATGTTAAGTCATCTCACAGTCTCATTGAAACACTTTTCACTGAGATTGACCTAGAGAGAGCCCTCTCCTATCCTCGTAGGGCTAGCTACAAGGTTGAGCATGGTATGATGTTATCTTGAATCCTGCCTTCTTTTAGCCTAAGGAAGATTTGAGCGCTTACAAGTGGAACCCTTTGAAATATGGGTGCTTGACTTTGTTGGTCCCTTTAATTCACCATCAAATCAAAAGGTCTATATATTGGTTGCCACGGACTATGTAACAAAATGGGTAGAAACAGTAGCCTTTCCACGGGCCACAGAAGAAACAGTGATTAATTTCCTTTTTGAATTGTTCGTATGATACAGCTTGCCAAGGGAGGTGATAACTGATGGAGGATCACAGTTTATAGGACAGAAATTTTCAGCCACCCTATGAAATCATCACGTCAAACATCGAGTTACCTCTCCATATCACCCACAAGAAAATGGAAAGGTAGAGAGCACCAAAAAAGTCATAGAAGCAATCTTGACTAAGACAGACTCGTCAAATCGATGGAACTGGGCCGCTAAACTTCCAGAAGCCTTGTGGGCTTATCGCACAACATGGCGCAATACTACTGGATATTCACCCTACCAACTTGTTTTTGGCAAAGAACCAATCTTCCCAATAGAGTTTGATATAAAGACTCTTAGGAAAACCCAGGAAGTTGGACTAGATCTTATAGAAGCCCAAATACAATGACTTCAACAAATAAACAAGCTAGATGAAGCACACTAACTTTCCCTATAGTGTACAGCAATTATTCAATGTTGAAAATGGCAATAAGAAATGCTAAAAATAGAAGTGCTAAAAATAGCACTGCTATAAATAGCAGTTTGGGTACCAGTGCTGGATTGAGCAACAGGGAATGAAAAATGGAAGTACTAACAATAGCAATTCTACTTTTAGCAGTTCAGGATGGATTCCAATTTTAGTCAGTCCCTAGACAAAAATAGGAAGTAAAATTCGAATTTGAACTTAACAGTTGTTTGAAAATAAATTAATTAATTCACCATTAGTTAATTAGTTGTGAAAAATAAAACATGAAGTCTATGTGAGGACATGCAACAGTTTCTCCATTAATTGAGGAATTTATCCATTAGTTAAAGAGATAAGGATGAGTTCTAATTTGGGTTGTAATTAGTTGGCTCAGTTAACTGAGTTAAGTCTAGTTAGATTGATTTAAACAGTTTGTTTAAATTAATGTGAGTTCAGTTAGTTAATGCATGCTTGCATATAACTGTTGCACTTTAGATAACTGAATATTCTCTCATAAATAACTCATGCATGTCAGCTTAGACAGAGACCCAGTTGAGATTAGAGGAGGGACAGTGTACTATCAGCTGGATAGATTTTTCCTATAAAGGAAGCTCATCCATGGAGAAGCATTTATCTCCTTCAGGTTTGTGTAGTTAGATCAGAGGGTAGTGAGTGTGTGAAGAGGCCAATTCACACAGGTGGAAGCACTAGACCCCAAGGAAATAGGAGGCTTGGAGGGTGGAGGAGAAGGTTTGAGAGAGGCCTTTGACTGTCTATGAGCAGCAGAGGGATTGCAGAGAGAGAAGGATAGCTTGTGAGCTAATTCTTTTTGTAATCCGAACTATTTTCCACTTGTATGATAATACAGAGATTGGGGTTTTAGGTTAAGGCTTTCCCCGGGTTATTTATTCTGTGTTATGTCTGATTGATTTCTCATTCTCAGTTATATTTGTTCTCTTAATCTTGCTCAATTCTGTTAAGCTTCCGCAAAGTGTTGTAGAAGTAGATCTTGTATTTTGTTTTAGTATATTGCATAATATGTTAATCTACAGTTGGAATTTCTACATTCAACAACAGAGGGGCAAGTGGCATGATAGGCATATTAAAAAAATCATTTCAGAAAGGTGATTGAGCACTCCTCTATCATTCCAAATTCAAGAATTCCTAGGCAAACTACAAACAAGGTGGCTCAAGCCTTATGAAATTCAAGAAGCGCATAATAATGGCACCATAACTTTAATAACCATTGATGGGGTTGGTGCTCCCTTTGTAGTGAATGGACATCGGTTGTGACTTTATCACCATCCACTCACAAGGGAATCTTTCTATCAGCAGGTAAGTAATGATCCTACTCTCCAAATCACAGCTGCAGAGGATGGTAACCCGACAACTTCATTTGCATGAATTTTTTTTTTCTTCTCATATTGTAAATAATGTACATATTTTCTTTTGAAAATGGTTGAGAAATTTTATTCTTTTTTCTTATTTAGTACGTTGGAATTTTGATACAAACATTGTTTATAATTGATCATTTTCCCTTAAAAGCACAGTTGTTGTTCCTTTCTTGAAGGAACAGTTGTTGTTCCCTTTCCAAAGAAACAATTGTTGTTCTCTTCTCGAAGGAACAATTGTTGTTCCCTTTCCAAAGAAATAGTTGTTGTTCCCTTCTTGAAGAAATAATTGTTGTTCCCTTCTTAAAGAAATAGTTGTTGTTCCCTTCTCAAAGAAACAGTTGTTGTTCCCTTCTCGAAGAAACATTTGTTGTTCCCTTCTCCAAGAAATAGTTGTTGTTCCCTTTTCCAAAGAGAATTTGTTGTCCCCTCTGCTAATGAAACATTTGGTGTCCCCTTTAATGAAAAATAACAAACTGTAGATCCATCGCCATGAATGATTGTTGTTCTCATTACTATCATCCCATGCCGATTATTCCTTTTGGTTATGAATTCAATCTAAATATTTAAAAGCGGCAATCTATAAATCATCATGATTCTTAGCCTTTTTGGTGTATATATGTTTCTTTAAATATGACATGCTCTATCTATGAATATTCCTGCTTATGTCTAATTTTCGGATACATTATAAACTATTCATGATCTATCCCCACCATACTAGTTTTCTTTTATTACACATTCAAATGGTGATTTCCTCAATAAATATGATGGAGAATCTAAGGCATATTTATCCTTGGAATTTTTTTTACTTCTTACACCATCTCGTACTCTTAAGGAGGTTATGAGCCTCCCCTAACTTCTAAACAAAAAAGAGAAGAAACATAACAATAAAATATTAAGCTAAAGAAAAGCGGCATAGGGGTCCTCATCACAAGACAACCTACCATGATCATAGGAAAGTAACATAAATGACATTCCCATTATGGCTACCACACCAAGGTAATGGCCTTGTGACACTAAAATGTCCAAGGATAGGAGGTCTCATCACGAGCCAGGTTGTTCACTTAGTTATGATTTGGTGAGTGGCATTGTTACTATCTCGTCATCATGCCAGAACAATATCCTTTTTCAAATGGAAATCATTTTTTAAGTTTGGGATACTGGCTCATTTGTAGGTTAAAAGGAAACCGTGTCAAGGCTATAGACGCCTGCTGGAAATAGTGGTTTTGCCTATGGTATTGAAGTATACTTTGAAGTTGCCAAACTTTTAGTATGTCCTTAGTTCTTCTTTACTAAATAAAAGGGAGAAAAAAGCTTTGATTTGTGATTACATCTTTAATAACTAGTATGGGTGACATATGTATATTACATGAACCACATTAGAATTATCCAATCACCCGACGTTAGTAGTCATAAATTTAAAACATCGCCTCGTTAGATTTAATCGCACATACTCCAAAAAGTAAATCTCTTTCCATGATGTAAATTTTCTATGCTTTATTTCTCATAATCCTCTCTAACCAATCAAATGGTTTTGCATTTATTGAATTCAATTCAGACTACCTGACTGTTCCGACCACTTTTTGCTGTAATAATGATGGTGCATGCTCTCTTTCCCGTCCACATGCTTCACAGGTTGAGGTCACCATTTTTTCATTAAAGGAGGACAGCCATACATTATTACGATGTGAAGGTGCATCATTAACAAACAACCACCATACTTAGTTTCTATTCTTTACACAACTGCATGAAGTTTATGTTGTTTCATTACAAATTTGTGGGATCCAATAGTGCATGCAGGTTTGTAGATTGTCCTCAAGAAATAGCAGATATGGGTTTCACCTCTTTGTAGTGAGCCTAAGTTGTTACAAATCACCATGCAAGCTTGAGATATCTTAGAACGTGTAGGATGGGTACAATATCTTTCTCCACTGCAAGGGTTTAGAAATGACATTGTTATAGAATTACTACAGAATTTACAAAATGAAAGAACAATTGTCAAAGGCAGGACAATAGTAGTAACTAAATCCATTTTGGTAGAGGTCACATGCCTTCCCACAAAAGGCATAAATTGGGTCAAAAACCACGCAGTATTTCATGAAGTTGTAGAATTGTTCAAAGATCCTGGTGAGGAGTTAGTGCGTAAAGGAAAAGGTATCTGTCCTACATCCCTGAGCAAACCATGGTGTGAATTAGAAAAATTCATTCAGAAATATATCACATGTGATGGTCGCTATGATGTGGTAAGACCTCGGCACCTTAAATTGTTAGCTACATTAAAGAAGAAAATAGTAATTAATTTTCCATTTTTCCTGAATATGTTATTACGTGAAGTTGCTAGTAGAGTAAGTAAGTCCAAAAACTCGCAAGCCATAGTCAGTCACCATGGTCTAATTAAATTAGTGGTCACAAGGAATTAACTCAGTTATAATTAAACTGTGACAACTTTATAAGCTCCGATGCACTACGCCTGGAAAAAAATTCCTGAAAACACCCAGCCTGAGGAAGAACGTCAGCCCATGGAGATACAAGCCCCAAAAAGGGGACGAAAAAGGAAAGCCCCTGTTTTGACATCTATTCCTGTTAAACAAACATGATCTGAGTGAACTACCCAGTGGAGAAGCATTAGTTTATCCATAGATGAGGTGGGACCATCCCATGGATCCCCTGATAATCAATAAGTTTCTTTTCCCCAGGATTATGAAGAAGAGGCGGCTTGAGTCTTAGAAAAATTGGGAACTCTCTTTAAGGAGTTGGGCCAACTTGAGAATTTACAAGAACATACTCCTATCCCTTCCACTTCTCCTCCTAGTTCTCGCCATATGGAGACGTTACCCTCTTCCGAAAACAATAGAGAAATGCAAGAATTGGAAGGACGGGATTTGTCTACCGCTGAAACCCAAGAGCCTGAAGCTAATTCAAGGGATATAGCCTAACTTGGGGAAAACCATGATAACGGTGAGGGACCTGGAGTTAATTTAGGGGATACAACCCCACTCAAACAAAAACTTGATAATGATGAGGAGACGGAAGCTAATTCTGGAGATACAACCTCACTTGAACCAAACATTAACAATTTTGATGAGTCAGAAGCCAATTCAGGAGACACGGTATTACTCGAACGTGAGCCTAACAATTTTGAAACTACCCCTATTTTTTAGAATGTTATTGTTGGCCATTCTTCCCCAGTAAATAAACCTACTGTAAGAGTAAAGAAGCAAGATGATCATGGGTTGGAATTGAAGGATAAAGAAAATAAGAAGCTGAAAAGAAAAATTAAGCAGCTTAGAAAATGGCTAAGAGACTCTAAGAAAATTCATAGGAAAGAAATGGAGTCAAAATTAGTTGGAACCTAGAGTGGTAATTATATTAATTCCACTGGGACTCAAATGGAAAACATCAGTACCTATCCGAAAGGGACTTAGATTGAGGATATCTATACTAGTTCCATAGAAACTCAGACAAATATTTGTTCTTCTATGGAATTGATAGAAACATCTACTCAAACAGATCTATAGACAAATATTTGTGTCCTTATGTCAATAGTAGAAGAATTTGTTCAAACAAACCCTTGTATTCTAGTGGTAACAGTGTTGGAAATAATACTGAGAGAGGGGGTGAATCAGTATTATCAGATCAAGAATTTTTCTTTTTCATAATCAGATATATATACGCTACTTCAGAGACGGGAACTAGCGTGTACACGCAACTGTCTTTAAGGCAACCAACGTTTATGTAGTAAACTTACGATTTAGTTAATTTATCATATGTTAATCTTTAATCAGTGCATCAATACTTCATCAATCATTAAATAGTAACCATGTGTAGTATAAACATAATAAACCATTACACATAAGAAACACACATGAACACTAAGATTTAAGGTGGAAACCCTATGTGGGTGAAAACCACCTGTTGTTGTCGTCTCTGTCTTCTTTTAATAATTAGAAAATCTGTTTACAGTCTTGTACTAGTGCAGACTCATACCAGTACACAGGCTTCTACCTGCAGAAGGTTACAACCTTCTCTCATTCTCCAGCTTCTGCTGGAAGGGAGTTACAACTCCCTAGCTCTCGTACTAGCCAATATGTTTACTAGTATGTAGGTGCCAGCCTACAGAAAACTCCACTCTTCCACCAGGGATCATGTTTCATGAATTTTCAAACTGGATGCTCCTGGCACATATCAAGACATATGAAGACCTTGACTCATCAATAACCCATCAGAAATTTAGAAACTCAAACTTCATCAACCAACATGCAGTTAATCCGAAACAATCAAATCAAAACACTGTGTTGAACCTAGAAACCTATATCAACATTCAGAACAAACTGAAACCTCAAAAATTCATGTGTCAGACTCTATACGCTACTTCAATGAAGAAAACCTGTGTGTATACGCCACTTCCTTCAGCCCAACCTGCGTATACCTCTAAATATTTTGAATCATAAAATCTCTAAACACAAACTGTACCAACCAATAGTGTACTAAAAATCTTCTATCGAATTACAAAACTTTACACAAGCAGGAAGCAAAAAACACTTATTCTCACTTATACAATCAATCAAATATGAACCTCCTTATGCATTCAGATTTACATTCAGATCTAGGAAGGCTTCATTGATAGACAACAGTAAAATAGCATCAACAATAAATTAGCAATATTGATCTGATAGATCAATCATATCTGAACATCAAGCCTTTCTTTTGTATATGCTACTTGATGTTGGCATTATAATGCATGTGTTGTACTTGATGGCAACCCACTTGTAGTAGAACAACTCACTTGTATATGGTAATTGCATGAATATATGTAACTAGATGAATCTAAAGGAGAGATATCAGATATGACAGAATGCATGGCAGTTGTGTTTACAGATGTGACAAAATGCATGGCATTTCAAAGAAGTAATATGGAAAATTAGAGTGTAGCAAGTCTATTCAGAGATAACAGGACATTGGTACAGAATAACAGGAAGATGGAACTAAGGTCTTCTGATCAGAATAAAGAAGGTGAAGGAAAAGGTTGATGAAGAGTAGTTGAAGAATTATACACTGGTTCACCTTGTCCAAGCAACATATACACACGAGTTAACAAAAAACAAGGAGCGTATATGTATACATGCACTTTCTCAGGAGGAAAAGCATGTACATGTTGGAAAACCAAGGTTTTGGTTTGAGGTATTTAGTCCAAGGTATTTTGGTCCAAGGTATTGATCTAAGGTACTTGGTCCGAGGTATTTGGTCTAAGGTATTGACCCTAGGTATTTGGTCCAAGGCATTAGTCCTAAGAGGTTTTGGTCCAAGGTATTGAGAAAGGCCTAAAACTATATAAGGAGGAGAAGATCATTAGGCCAATGTGTATAAGTATTGAATATATTATGAAGTGTTAGATCAAATATGCAGGTTATGGGCTTCTGATGCTTTTCTTGATCTGAACTAAGGATGCACCTAAGTGGTTGATGATGGATGATGGATCAGGATCTTAAGGCCTCAAATGAATTATCATTATGTGGTTTGATCATGGATAGTCTAGATATGAATATTGATGCATGTTTTATTCTGTAAATGTTATGATCTGGGTATGGCTAAAGTCTGGAATAGTTGTAAAGTTTTGAGTTAGTATCTGCAGATCTATACACTAGTTCGCTTTGGTAAAAGCGTGAATACAAGTTGGTTCGGCTCTTCCAAGTAGCATATGCAAAATAAAAGCTTGATGTTCAGGTATGACTAATCTATTAGATCAATAATGTTGTTTTGTTGTTGTATTACTATTGTTTGTCAATGATGTCTTCTTAGATCTGAAAGTAGAACTGAATGTGTTACACAAAAATATCGTCACCATGATTATTTGCAGTCAATATGGGTCTATCATCACCTATACTAGCCTCCTAAGCAAGTCTCAGACCTTAGCTCTTCATATCAAGCTTTGCAAAAGAGAGAAAGACTTTGAAAATCAATATTACTCCGGTTCCGCACTTTCTCCTACTTTTACCTGCGGACCCACACCCTTTGTTCATAATACCTGCGTATTTGCATGCTCTGTCTATAAAGGGGTGGGTGCGTACCCCTGTGAAAGTAAAAAAGGCACAATTTTATCCTTAAAAACTCACTTTTGGGTTAAATCTAGATGTTTCTAGAAGGATTTTGATGTGGATTGTTCGCTCCAAAGTGGTTCATTCATCCCAAAAGAGAAGGAGCTAATCCCTTAATAGGAGGAGCTATCCCTTTGAAGGAGGACCTAGTAACTTCCCTCCATTGCACTATAAATTAAAGCATTGGGCCAGTTTCTAGGGAGGTTAGAAGCTGAACATTTTGAGGGTAAATGCTGATGGAATTGGGACTTCCTAGTTAAACTTGAGAGGAGAGATCACATACCTTTTGGTTTCATTGGGAAGTGAGTGAAACTTGTCAAAATAGAGGAGACTTCTTGTCGGACCCTGGGAGGAGCTTGTACAGAATCAAGGCACAGGTTGTAAAGTTCTTCTTCATTTGAATTAATACAATCAGATTCATTTTTCTCAACAAATTGTCTTATGTGGTTTGTTTCATAATCTCCTTGATCATTATGATGAATATGCTTTATGATATTTGCTTTTCAGGTGCTATTTAATTTGTTTGCTTGTTTGTGTTTGCAGACTTACTTCAAGGAAGCTCATTTGGAGCAAGGGAGCGAGGCTTCCACAAGCTTGCATTGGACCCAAGGTAGGCCTAAAACACTTGTTTGCCTTTGTTTTTAATTGCATATTTAGAGAAGATAGTTTTTGATTGGCTTGCTTGTCACTAGTTATCTTTAGATACTAGGGAGGTCGATCTTGTCCGCAACCTCGACTCATTCCGTGTGACAAAATGGCAACTCCACTGGGGACTTGATTGTTTTCCTTGTCTTTACTTTGACCTGAGAAACTTGTGTTTTGGTTTCTATTTTTGGCTTGTTGTATGTGGAATTGGGTGGATTTAGTAGATCTAGGATTATTTTTGCTTTTCATAACTTTAGGAGAAGCCTGCACCCTGTGCTTGTAACATAGTGCATACTTGTATGCATGTTTGCTTTGCACATAGAGCGTGCACGCACCTGTGTGAACTGTGGGCCTGCAGACCCTGCTAAAATTTTGAAAAACTTAAATCTTGCTCTTTCAATTAGTTTTATTTTTGTTTAGATGTTGTTATCCTCTGCCCAGACCTGCATGTGACTTGTTAAGAACTTTCGTTGGTTTAATTCCATTGGTGTTAGGGTTTTAGGTGAAATTTCTAGAAGTTTTGGTTGCCGGTCTTGATTTTCATTTCGGTCATGTAGTAGCTCAGAGCTTAGAAGCATAGAAGCCTCAGATTACCTTGGTTTTTACTGGCCTTCTTATGAGTCTGACCATTTGCAAAATCTACCTTTGTTGAGGAATCCATCTTGCGTTTTCTCTTTGCGAAACTTCGAAAAAGCTTGTGTTAAAAGTTTGGATTTCATTTTTACAAAAGAAAACAAAAACAAAAATCGCTTGTTTTTGACTGATTTGTGATTCTGGACAAGTTAGTCCTTGGTTTGCTTATCACCAAGTAAAACATCCTTGAAAAAGACATCTTGT
>APFE030135809.1:34713-68410 GCA_000404065.3 Pinus taeda
TTTCTGGCCAATGCAGGAATATGCAGAACACCCGGAAGGGTTCTAACCCTTCCACCTTGCAACTTCAACTTTACTTTTCCGCGACCAATGATTCTAGCCTTTCTATCATCTCCTAAGAAGACATCACCACCATCGTATTTCTCATACTCGCAGAACCACTCTCTATGGGGAGTGAAGTGAAAGGATGCACCTGAGTCAATTAAACATGCCTCATGATCTACATGTGTACTTGAAGAAGCCAAGTACACATCCCCACCTTCATCTGAGGTGGTTTTCGCCTCTGCAGAAGGAGCATCATCAGATCCCTTTCCTTTATCAGGAGCTTTAGATTTATCGCTTCTGAAGTGCCCTTCCTTACCGCATTTCCAACACACCACCTTTATAGGTTTTCCTGGAGATTTAGATCTCCCTCTAGATTTTGATCTCCCACTTGATGACTTATTTTTTGTTTCTGTTCTGGGACCGTCCTCGTACAGACAAGGCATCACCATTTCGGCTGTCCATATTTTTCCGTCTCATCTCCTCCATCAGCAAGGCTGAGACTATTTCATCAAACTACAAAGCAGTTACATTGCTACCTATTGCAATAACCAGACTATCCCACGAATCTGGTAGAGAACATAACAAACTGATGCACTTATCTTCTTATCTTCATCTGAAGTTTTAATATCAACAGATGATAATTAACTTACCACAGTATTAAACGCATTCAAATGCTCTATCACCGAGTCTCCATCTTTCATCCTCAGGTTATACAGCTTTTTCCGCATGAATAGTTTATTCACCAGAGACTTAGATTGGTACAAAGTCCCTAACTTGTCCCACAGAGCCTTCGACGTAGCTTCCCCTGATACATTCAGCAATACTGAATCTGAGACACACAATCATATTGTGCTCTTTGCCTTCCGATCCAACTTCTTCCATTCTTCATTAGTCACTCGCGTTGGTTTAGTACCTGGATCTACCGCAATCCACTGATCTTTATCCACCAACAGATCCTCCATCTTGAGTTACCACAAGTCAAAACTCTGACCATTGAACTTCACAATCTCTATCTTTCTGTTGCTCGCCATCTTATTTCACCACCAAAATCAATCTCGCAGATCTCCCACTGAACAGGTTCTACCACAGTCCTGAGCGAAACCCATCAGCAACGAAGGCGTCCCCTTGAAGCCAAAACAACTCTAATACCAAATGTAGGTTTTAACCTCGTACAGAAATTACCTGCATACGAATTCTAAATCACAGAAAAATAAACAATGCGAGAGCATAACACATAAAACACGTATACATAGAGATTTCCCATTGGATCCCAAAACCGGGACAACCAACTTGATTTTTTTCATTATATTCCTTTCAATGTTACAATACATATTTATACATGCCGAAGCATCCAATACCATTGACCGAAAACCATCGCATCCAAAACCATGGACCGAAAAACCATAGTTAGGTTCGCCCAACCTAATATAGGGTCCAAAAATATTTTCCTGGGGCGCTGCCCCAAACCCCGTAGAGGGGGGCTACCTCCCCCCCCTGTGACCCCCTCGATGTGCAATCGGCGCAATGAAGGGGGGGCTCCGCCCCCCCTCTAATCCCCTGGTTCACTACGTAGGTTAGTCGTGGAAAGAATATAACACAACTCAACACATACCATTTTCCTTTCGAGAGTGGCTAGAGTAGATGGCTTCTTGCACTTGGATCACATTGTCTATGAGGTGCCTTCCTTTGAAAAAACTGCCTTACAGAGGGGAGATCAAGTTCCCTAATAGAGGCTTGAGTCTATTGGCTAAGAGTTAATAATTTAATTATTTATTAGATAATATTTTAGTATTTAAATTTTTTCTTATTGTAAAAATACTTTGTACTAATATTGTAAAAAAATATATACAAAATGTAGTTTAATATTTTTTATATTAATTTATTGTTAGGTATTAAGATTTTGGTAGAAATCTTCATCTAGTAATTATAATACCATGAATTTTTATTGAGAAACCAAGTAATACTAGTAATTGATATCATTTCAAGCTAGGGAATAACGAGTATGTGATTTATCTTCCTCACTTAATAGAGATATATATAAACAAATTATGAAGGAGGTTGAAAGCGTACTTCTAGCATAAACTTTAATTTAACCTAAAAAGTCATCGTCATGCCCCTATAGTCACCGAAATCAAAGGGTGACTTAGTGCACCCAGATGGCCCATCATTGTAGATTTGTGGTGCATTGTGACTCATTTCATCTAATTGATTTTCTCAGTCTGAAACTACATGATTCCATGTTACACCTCACTTTTTATATTTCACGATTATTGAAATTCATATGTTTAACACTTATTAAAGTATGTAGGCAATCATTCCATACAATTATGCCTTAACATAACCAATATGCAAATGATATGAATGAAAGTAATCTTATAGAATCAACAACCAAACTAGCCTAACAATTGTCAAATATTCAAATGTGTTACAACCAAGTGAACTCTAGTCTCGTATAACAATTTAGAAATTATAAGAGCACACAATTCATACAAACTTATCCCCAAATATCCTATTTCATTTACTAACACCAATCACAACTTTGTCATAGATCAAAATTGTTTCACTTGATAGAAATAGCAAGTACTCTCGTACACATGCAACGTATAAGAGTTAAGTTATGTGAAGGAAAGAAATTTAAGTCTAATATTAGAAGTCAAGTGAGTCAGAGTTCAAAAGTTAATTCCTTGTCAAGAAAAGCTAAGTTGAGGAAACGAAAAATGTCGATTTATGTTAAAGTGAAGTTAGAAAAGTTTAATTAAAGTGTCAAATCATAGTTTGCATGAGGAAAACAAAGTTAGAGATTCCATGATTCCATATTTATAAAGTTTAGTGCTTATATACTTATGGTTGGGCCATTGTCATGTGAGGTAAGAAGAAAGAATAACCACAACTTGGTCGATGTATATGAGAGATTAATTATTGGTTAGAACATTTTTATTGAAGAAGACACATGTGGACTTATTTGTCTTATGTTTGCATGTTTATTTGTATCTCTAAATAACAAGTGGTATCAGAGTAACATTTAGCGAGGTTTCAAAGAACGAAAGGAGTTAAAAAGGTCATGAGTTACTTCCACTAAGAGCCTAGTCTATTATGAGTAGGCCGCAAATTAAAGCTTGCATCCATTGGTCCATAAGTAGATACTAGAGCTTGTCCATGGCTTGTAAACCTAACTACTAAAATATTAGAGTGATTAGCCTATAAAGCCACCACCATATCAAGAGGAAAGAGCCACCACCATAGACCAAAGAAGGAGTCTCTACCGTAATCTATAGCCATGACCCTCCATAAGAATTTGCATAGAAGAGCTTAGAAAAGCTGCTGGTAGTTTTCACGAGACACCATTAAAGTGAAGGTTAAAATGTTTAGTTTTAAAGATAATCAAGTGTATGTGATGTTGATTTCTAGAAGGTTTACACAATAAGGAAATAAGACAGAAAACAATAGAAAGATGGCAATCATGGGTCACAAGGCAAGTCTGAAGGAAACCAAGTAAAGAAATCAAAATGAAGAGACAAGGTATTTCAAAGAGATCATAGAGGTTATCGCCACAGGGAAGGCATCTAAAATCCAAGTAGATGAAGTTGAACAATTCGAGGATGAATGCATTGAGATAGATTTGGTAACACTTCCAAAATTTATTGGTAATTTTTATTTTATTTTTGGGAACTGTTAAAATGAAAAAAATTCTTCAATGTAAAGAGTTGATCCATATGATGAAGTATGTCATTCCTTTGAATTGGATCTTATAAAACATGCATTGGATGAGAATTCCTTATGCAAGGTAGAAAAAGCTACATCTTCCAAGGAAGCATGGCAGACCCTGGCAGTAGAATTTGACATAAAGAAAAGTCACATAAAGGAGCAAATTTTGTTACAACGTGTTGAGGAATCAATAGAAATTTAATTATAGGTCGGAGAGTAAATGAGAAAGACTCTAGGAGGAAAATAGAGCTTAGAGAATCCCACTCAAATGTGGATGATGGTCGTAAATACTATAAAAGTGAAACCCATCATGTAGACGTGCATATGGATGAAGACGACACATAAAATATTGTAGAGTGAGAAGTTAAATCCCCTACATGTGAAGTAGAGAAAGAACATATAGATAGTAGATAATGCCACTGCAACATGGATGGTGAAGATGATGGTGAATCCTAGTATGACGAGACAGATGTGGATGGTTACTACAAAGTGAATTGTGAATTGGTAAATACAACAATAGACCTTGTTGATGATGGTGAAGCTTCCAATAAATAAGTGAATGACATGTGTGATCTAGTTAGTATGATTGTAGTTGATTATGTCCTCTTTGCATTTGATTTTAAGCCATTTAGCTTTGAGAATACTGAAGACATTATTTTGTATGAAGTAATGGTTTGTAGAGATAAACGTGAATCTCTCATGAATCAAGCAATAAATGATGAATTTGGTGAAGTTGAAATTGTTAATGAGAACATGCATACTTAGATATCTCACTACATAATGGATAAAAATTATGTTGATGAATTTATGGTCTATTTTTTTAAACAAGGACTAATTGTGGAAATATAGAAAGTGTCATCTTTGATGGAGAATTGAAGGTTGAAGCTACCACTATAGTAACAAGTTATGAAGAAATAGTTACAATTTCTCGTGAAGACATGTGCGATCTAACAACAATTGATGATTAAAAAGAGGTAAATTGATTCATGATTTTTTATGAGAATATCCACTAACATCATAACAGTGGAAGATAACCTCAATGGAATTGATGTAACAACCCTCCTGAAAATTCCATGTAATAAAGGTTAAAAACAATAACCACGGTCGATGGGACACTTATTCCAAGTTAAATGTTAGGAAAGACATCCTAGTGTGTGTTCATTTGGTTATTTATAGTTAAGGAAATTGGAAAAGACGATGACTAAGGCTATCGAAAGGAAAAATATCATTTTTGTCACAATTATTTATGGAAATAATGGAAATTAGGAGAATAGGGAGGAAAAAGATCACAAGTTTCATGTGAGTAAAATGAAGGAAAATAATAGAAGATAATGGAAAACGAAGAAAATAGAGGCCTCATCCATAAAAAGGCTTCTTTGGATCAGTTTGTAACCTTTTGTTTGTTCAGTGTTAGAGCACTCTCGTTATTCTCTCTCTCTCTCTCTCTCTCTCTCTCTTTCTCTCTCTCTCTCTCTCTCTCTCTCTCACTCTTATACACTTAGAGGTTTCTTGGATTATTTTTGAATTAGAGAAATAAAGGAAAAGAAGGCAAGACGAACAAAAGATCAAGCACAGAAAGACGAGAGCAAGAAACTACATTGAATTTCATTGTAGGTATTGACTTGCATGTGTATTTTCCTTGCTATATTCGGCATGCATGGGATTACATGTGTTTCTTTTCTATCATGGCATGGGCTTTTCCAGGTGTGACAATATTTTTAGCCTACCCTTGCCATTTCTTGATAGCTTTCATGAGAAGGGTTCTCTCATTCAGTTTGCGTATGATGGCCAGATTGGATTCAAAGTTGAGTGGGGTGGATATTTGAATTGAAAAACACATGTTGTAGTTGTCCTTGAACTGGACTGACGATCATGAAGCCACTGGACTATTAACCCCTGAACCAGATTATGGGTTATGGTAAATCTAGATTGTGTGCCTTTATAGGCCTAAGAATCCTTGTCGATGAATGGTGGGATATATGGTAATCCCAAGAGGTGGATTTTCTCTTCGTTGGGCCTAGTGGTTTTGGGATGGAATACATGGTGAAGAATGGAGAGTATGTCTTAGTTTAAGGCCTAGTGATCCCTGTACTAGACTATGGATGCAAGGTAAAGCCTTAGAGACTAGGAGGTAATCAAATTCCTCATGGTGTAGGTGGAGAACTCCAATGGTATCCATGTTGATTGGTGTTTTTGTTGTGTTCTATGAGTCACAAATTCATGTTTGGAATACAACATGGCGGTGATTGCCTAAAGGGAGACTTGGCTCAGCTAATCTATGGTCAGGTGGAATTTGGTAGTCCCATCACTAGTGTAACAACCCTCATGAAAATTTCATGTAATAAAAATTAAGAAAGGAAAAATAAAACCAAGAGTAAGGGACACTTATTCCAAGTTGAATGTTGGGCAAAGATATCCTAGTGGACATCACTGGATGTGTGTTTTGGCTAAAATTGGTAAAGGCTAAGACAAAGGCATTCAAAGGAAAAAAGGAATTTTTGACACATTTATTTATGAAAATAAAGAAAATTAGGAGAAAAGTAAGGTGAAATGTCACAGGTTACATGTGAGGAGGAAATTGAATGAAAATAATGTAAAATGAAGAAACTAGAGGCCACATTCATAAAAAGGCTTATGAGGATAAATTCAAGACTTTTAGTCTATGAAATATTTTGTCAATTGAATTTTGTAGATCTCTCATCATTCTCTCACTCTCTCCCACTCTTGGTCACTTATAGTTTTCTTGGAGCACTCTAGCTTTGGAGAAAGGAAATGGAAAGAAAGCAAAGCAAAGGGAAAGAAAGAAAGAATCAAGGAAAGCAAATAAGGATCAAGAAAATTCAACAAGAATTCTTGGAGGTAGCCTTTTTCTTGTATGATCTCCTAGTTGGTTTGGACATGCATGGATTTTCATGTTGGTGTATGGTTTTCTTAATGTCGATGGCATGGAGATCCAGGTGGATCTTCAGATACAGTGGCATGGGAAAGCTCAAAATCGAAAGTGGTAGAAAGGCAAGTATCTTGACATTAGATCGAAGTTCTCACCACCCTAATTCCAACGATGTGAACAACACTCCAATCCGAGTCTAGATGATGAAGTTATGACAGAAAGAAGATTTTCTTGTTCCTTTGGAAAATGAGGGTTTTTCTCTTAAAATGGATTTAAGCCTTTAAAGCGAAAAATCAAAATTGAAGGGTCTAAAGGGGTAGACTGAAGGAGGCATAGAGAACCCCGATCAGTGATCTCCAATTAAATCGAAGTCGAGAGCAAGTGATCGGTGATAGGAGGATGATCAGAACAGCAGGATCGGCATCGGTGATTAGAGGTGTGATCGGCTTACGACGATATCAATGATCGACGATCGGAGGTGTGATTAGCCCACATCGATATTGGCAATTGGCGATGGGAAAACCAAAACCCCTGGGCCATTGTATGAGCAGGATGTGGATGCGATCGGTCGATGCTGATATCGACGATCAGCAATCAGTGGTTGGCAAATTCCCTACTAAACATGATTGTTGAATCAACGATGTGCCGATTACGATATGGGGACTAGACTCGATGGATTTATAGGGCCAATTTGATATATTTGAAGTCTGGTTTTAAAGGTTTTGGTCAGATTTTCAATACTTTTCAGGTTTTTTGTATTATGGCTTTTCAACGATAAAAAGGTTATTTTAGAGGGTTAGTTGTGCCCGCCAACCCTTCTACCTAAACGAATTCTATTATGAACTAAACAACCCCGATTTAAGCGGCCTTTGTCATAAAGAAGACATTATAAAAGCCCAATAATTGGAAAACACAAGGGGGGAGAGGATTTTGGCACACAGTTTGAAGCAGCAGCTTGTAGGAGGAGTGATTGATCATTTTGTCTGAATTGGGCAAATTTTATATGGTTTCTATCCCTCTTGATGCCATGAACATAATTGTGCTATCCATTTCTTAATTTGAGTTCTATTTTTCTCAGCCACTTTTTTTCAGATCGGAGGTATAATACTCTTTTTATGTAACTAATGATTGTATTGTCTTCTTTTCAGGTCGTTTAATGAATGAAGGCCTCCCCGTTGATTGAGCAGGGCTGGGAGATGTAGTCCGAGTTGGATGAACTCCGTTATCAAGTCTTGTTTTCTTTATATGCTTACTTCTTCTTTCTGATGTGCACATTAAATTTCTTTGTTCAGCTTCAATTTTACATGTGATTCTTTTGATACATCTACAAGCAAAAGATCCATGGATCAAGTGGTATCAGAGTAGGGCTCTTTAGATGTGAATTGCGTGTTTGTATGCAAACAATAAATAGGTTGAAAGAGGGGAATGGGAACTAGAACCTTTCGATCCAAAAGTAGGGAGTGCACCTCAAAGGAGAAACATGGCTAAAGATGAAGCTCGTCTTGAAGAGGAGCATGTTGGTTTGTGTTATACTCTTTCCAAGATTAGCCCATGTAGTTAACGAGGGGGTTAGAAGGGGCGCAGAGCCCTACCTTCATTGTGATGATTGCATAGCAGGGGGGGTCATAGTGGGTTTGAGGGGTGTAGGTAACCCCACTCTATGGGGTCCGGGGCAGCACCCTGGAAAAATTTGGTTTTGGACCCTGTTAGTGTCGGTATCTTCATCCCTCCATCAGTGATCAAATTCTCTTGCTACATTGCATGTTAGGTGTCTCATCCAATTAGTTGCATTCCATTAGGATCATGGATCATCTAATGGTAGTGGCATATTATACATAATCCCTCATGTTATTTACCTGCTGGCCCATTTTCATACATCTAGATCATCTGCAGTCTTTTTTTCTCTTTAAATCTGCAAAAGTCATTTTTAGGGTTTTAGGTCTCATTAGGTCTAGGGTTTCATCAATAAGGTCTTGAAAATGCTCAATAATGGTCAACAAGTGCATGAGGAGGTCAAATAAAGTCTCAGCAACAAGAATTTCAATAATCACATCCTCAGTGATTAATTTTTCCTCAAAACCTTGTTTTGAGGAAAAACTGATTTTCTTATATGTTTCATGTAATAAATTTCATGTAATTTCATTTTTTCATATGTAATAATTTTAGAAGAAGCCCTGGTCACTTTACTAAGCCTCTGCTACTTTGGTTTCTGCAAAAGAAACAAAATGCCAAAGTACTTAGTTCATCAAAGGCAAAAATAAGGAAAATTGCCCAAAACAGAGTTTCAAAAAGCAAATGAAAATCAAACATTAGCAAAGTGGGTTTTCATAAGTAAAAAATGAAGGTCATTTCTATATAAAGTATATTCATATCAAGGAAGTCTCATTTGTGTCCAAACAAGAAGAGAGCAAGTGAAATTTGTGTTTTCAAAGCCAAAGGAGCGATTTTGCAGTCAAAGGGTGAAAACTTGTAGGCACGACGCACTTGGGTTAGAGCATGACACATCCATCCAGCGTGGAGCACTAAGCAGTAATTGATAGTGTATTTCTATAATGGGCATGATGCACTAGGAAGCACGGTGCACCTGTGATGTGGCACGACGCACAGGTTTCCAAAGCTCGAAATCGCTCATATCTTCCTCCAAAGGCTCTCAAACTTTAAACTTCTCATCTTACAAGTAAGTTGATACCCCCCCATGGAAAATGAATGAGTTTGTCTTAGTGTTTATGGTGATTCAATAAGGAAATATTAAAACCCTAGCTTCTTGCATTGCTTGTTAAAAAACACTGCCTAGGGTTTACAAATTGCATTTTTGCTGCTAAATTCCACCCTTACTGTTTTCACTCCCTCACCCCCTCACTTCATTCTCTCCCTCCCTTTTCATTCATATTTACCTATTCCCTATTACCCATATCCCTAAAACTACTAACCCTAATCCCTAATCTCATTATCCCAAACCCTAATTGTTATTCCTAAACCCTAACTATTATTCCCTAAACCCTTTCATTTCCTAAGAAACCTACAAACAACATTCCCAACCCCTCATACATAGTCCCTCATCAAATTCATATCTTTGGCAGAAAATTCCTATTGTCACTCTAAAATCTCTTCATACTCATCTAGTAAACTCAAGGATTGGCAAACATGGAGTCAGATTCTTCCTATGATAGAAATGAGGAAATAGTCAATGACTCTTCCAGCGAAATTCATGCACCAAGGAGACCTCACAAGAGTGAGAAACATACCTGGGAGGAGCCTACTTCACTTTCTGATCTATTGGTCCGTCCTCTTGCTGTCACATGCTGAGCAAATCATCATGGAGCTTCAAAAAATATGAGAAAACTGACAAGCTGCCAAGAGGAGGAAAGTCAAGTTGACACCACTTAAACAAGAAATTGATGCTGATCGTGAATCTTGGCTTGAGAGGATAATTATGCACTTGGAAAAGATGCTAGAGAAGGCAAACAGAGAGAAAAATATGTTGAGGCACATGGCCTACGACTACTTGGCGAGACACAAGGTGTGCAAAGCAAGAATTAGGATTTTGAAGGCCAAGTTGAAGAAAGCATTGAGGAAGCGAAAAGAGCAAGATAGACTCCAAATCTTGGCTGAGGCTTCCTTAGTCCAACACATCACTTTATGAAGGACACTTAGCCGAAATTTCAAGAAATTTGGGAATTGTTTTTCAAATTTTGAATTTTTGGCCTAAAAAATAGGTTTTTCTGCCTGGTGTGCCTCACCACCTGACGCGCGGTTTTGCTAGAGACCTCCCTTTGAGGAAAAATTAGCATTTTTGGATTTCACATCGAAAAATATGAATTCCCTCACATGGACAAGAAATTTTGATAGGTTTTGAGCTTCCAAAAGGGTCAAAAACACCCCACAATTGACCTTTCTGCCCCTTTTTGGCCACACAAGAAGCAGTGTTGGGAAAACTCGTTTTTGGAGGGGCAAATGGAGACCAAATTCAGAAATTCTAGTTGCTCTGGATAGTATATAGGTAGGCATGTCCAACAGGCCCACTTATAGCAAATTTGGTGCAAGTGAAGGCCTCCAAAATCAGCTCCAAAGTAGCACAGTGCACAAGGACAGGAGCACAGTGCACAAGATGAAATTTTGTCATTTTGGTCAAAAAAACTCTGTTTTTTTTCCTAGTTTCTTCTCAGTTTGACTTTTCTCTTTCTAATAGTCAAACTCATGATGTAATTTGATGTGACTTGATGGAGTTTTATGTAAATATGTTGAATTTTCACTCATAAAGGTAGATTCAGCCATGAAAAGGTAGTTCGCAACTAAATGAATCAGTTTCCTAGTTTTTAGAGGCAAGTTGTTCCACTACCCACTTTCTAGTTCTCAGTTCAGATCTTGTTGAAATAGCTCCTAAAATTATGAACTCAACCCCTAAAGGCCAGGATGAGTTGTTCATTGCCTATATCTACTAGTTTTTTATTCATTGGTAAAGGTTGGACTTCTGGGAAAGCTTTGAGCATTATTGTACACTAATTTCAATAGTTTGGCAAAGGAATAGACCAGGGTTTGCTGCACTTTATGGTGTTCTTGTGGCAACTTGATTTGGTATTGTGTTTCCTTTCGTAATTGAAAGTTTACATGTGTTCTATGTATGCCATTATCTCTCTCCATTCATCTCAACTAAATGAAACAAGGATGAAGGTAGAACTCATTGAATTGTGGTCCTCTACCTAGGGTTTTGTCTAGTTATTTATGTTTTCATCTATTTGAAGAGCATCCCTGAGACTTTCATGCCCTATTCAACTCCTCACCAGTCGAAAATCTCTCCATCTCACTCGATTTTGAAGTACTAAGTCATTTGCCTACCTCGCCCCATAGAGATCTCTGCAAAATTGAGCTCATTCCCCAGACCCAAATCTGCCTTTCACATTTGATCCAACAAAACATCATCAAATTCAATCAAACTCTTGTGAACACATACCTAGCCTAAAAGCAGTCTTTACATCAATCATTTAAAGCCTCATTGATCATATTTACTGAGATTGACTACGAAAGAGCCCTCTCCCGACCTGGTAGGGCTAGCTACTAGGTTAAGCTTGGTTTGATGTTACCCTAGATCCTGCCTTCCTCGGCCTGAGGTAGATTTAGGCCCTAACATAGTGGTGACTCCACTGGGGATCATATTATTTGTTTGTTAGTGTTTTTTGTTTTATAAACTACAGACTGAGCCTGAAGTTATGCCAAGTAGCCTTTGAGCTACACATTTCTTTGTGAGTGCATATGTAGATAAAAGCTGCTTCAGTCAATCTCTAGTCTAGTCTTATAAACAGAACATCTGACTTGAAAATTGCCCTTGAACATCAAATAATTCTAGACTTTTGGATGATGAGTTTAGAATTTGATAGGCTAACAAATTTCAAATAGAAGACATAGTTCTGAAATGGGATGTGCAAAACGAAGACAAAGGTAAGCATGGTAAGTTAAAGAATCTATGGAAAGGTCCATTCAAAATTGTTGCATACTAGGGCCAAAATAATTTCCTACTAAAAGAAATGAGCGGAGAAGATTGTCCAGGTGGACCAGTCAATGGGCGACTACTCAAACGGTACTATTTTTGAAATATTTTCAGTTGTCATATGTATCATTGTACATATCATTTTACTTCCTTTATTGCAAGTGTTTACTATTATCATTCATTCAGTTTGGGGCTCAAAGTGAAGGCTATAAAACTGAGGGTTTGATTTTAGTTTTCGTTTGGATTGTTTGAGTCAAGTTTTTCAGTTAATTTCAGTCTTGAAATTGAGTCAGATTTCAGTCAGATTTCAGTCGTGAAATTGTGTCAAGATATTGGTTTTGGTTTGTCGAAAGTATTGACTCCATAGCCCAATGGACGAAGGCACTATCTGCTTTCTAGAGGTCTATAGCTCTTGGGACCTCCAAGGAGTTACCAACCCCATTAGAGCCAATGTTAGTGTCAGTATCTTCATCCCTCCATCAGTGATCAAATTCTCTTGTTGCATTGCATGTCAGGTGTCTCATATTATTAGTTGCATTCCATTAGAATCATGGATCATCTGATGGTAGTGGCATATTATACATTTTCCCACATGTTCTTTACCTACTGGCCCATTTTCATACATCTAGATCATCTGCAGTCATTTTTTGTCTTTAAATCTGCAAAAGTCATTTTTAAGGTTTAAGGTCTCATTAGGTCTAGGGTTTCATAAATAAAGTCTTGAAAACGCTCAATAATGGTCAGCAGGCACATGAGAAGGTCAAATAGATTCTCAGCAGCAATAATTTCAATAATCACATGCTCAATGATTGAATTTTCCTCAAAACCCTGTTTTGAGGAAAAACAGAGTTTTTTATATGTTTCATGTAATAAATTTCATGTAATTTCATTTTTTCATATGTAATAATTTCAGAAGCAGCCGTGGTCACTTTGCCAAACCTCTACTACATCAGTTCCTGCAAAAGAAACAAAATGCCAAAGTATTTAGTCCATTAAAGGCAAAAATAAAGCAAACTGCCCAAAACAAAGTTTCAAAAAGCAAATGAAAATCAAACATTAGCGAAGTGGGTTTTCATAAGTCAAAAATTAAAGTCATTGCTATATAAAGTATATTCATATCAAAGTAGGCTCATTTGTGTCCAAAGGACAAGAGAGCAAGTGAAATTTGCATTTTCAAAGCCAAAGGAGTGATTTTGTAGTCAAAGGGTGAAAAATTGTAGGTGCGACGCACCTAAGTTAGAGCGCGGCACACCGGGCAGTAATTGACAATGTATTTCTATAATGAGCGTGACGCACCTCGGCGGCGCGGTGCACCTATGAGGTTCCATGATGCATAGGTTTCCAAAGCTCGAAATTGCTCATATCTTCCTCCAAAGGCTCTCAAATTTTAAACTCCTCATCTTACAAGTAAGTTGATACCTCCCCATGGCCAATGAATGAGTTTGTCTTAGTGTTTATGGTGATTCAATAGGGAAATATTGAAACCTCAGCTTCTTGCATTGCTTGTTAAAAAACACTGCCTAGGGTTTACAAATGGCATTTTTGTAGCCAAATTCCACCCCTACCATTTTCACTCCCTCACCCCCTCACTTCACTCCCTCCCTCCCTTTTCATTCATATTTACCTATTCCCTATTCCCCATATCCCTAAACCTACTAATCCTAATCCCTAATATCATTATCCCAAACCCTAATTGTTATTCCTAAACCCTATCTATTTTTCCCTAAACCCTTTCATTTCCTAAGAAACCTACAAATAACATTCCCAACACCTCATACATAGTCCCCTCATAGTCCCTCATCAAATTCATATCTTTGGCAACAAATTCCTATTGTCACTCTAAAATCTCTTCATGCACATCTAGTAAACTCAAGCATTGGCAAACATGGAGTTAGATTCTTCATGTGACAGAAATGAGGAAACAGTCAGTGACCCTTCCAAAGAAATTCATGCACCAAGTAGACCTCACAAGAGTGGGAAACATAATCGGGAGGAGCCCACTTCATTTGCCGAGTTGTTGGCCTGTCTTCTTGCTGTCACATGCTTCTAGGATCAATCTTGTTTCCAATTTTGTGAGATGGTGGCAAGATTTAAATACCATCATGAGCTTGCTCGACTATTTGTACTCCATCTTAATAATGGCCAAGTCAATTTGGCAGGTGTGACATTCACCTTGACACCTGAGACTATATCTCAAGCAACCGATATTCCAAATGTCAATGAGTAGTGGAATAAGGGGCAGCTGGTAGATAGGGAACATTATGAGCCTTATATCAAGGCTAGTTTTCAGAGGCAGATTATTAGAGTTTTCCCTTTCAGGTACCTTCAAGACTCATAAGCTCCCTTGATGAAAATCTTAATTAAATATTTCAGCTCCGAGGGAAAATTTTCTCGCCTATATGCCTACCACATCAGATTGTTGATGCACTTCACTAGGGTGATAATGATGAATCTCACCTATTTTATTTGCTAGAATATTGAAAAGATGACCACCTTGGTTCAAAGGAAGCCTCCTCATCAGCAGTATAACAACATCTATCACTTTGCACTAATCAAAATTGTGGTTTTGCATCAGCTTAGTCTATTGAATGTTTCATGGGATGATTTTGTTGCACATGAGGTCTTTATAGGTCCATAAGTTCATCCATCAGTTTTTCATGAGCCAAGAGAGCCTTCACATCAGCAAAAGGTGCATGAGACACAAACCACCAGTGTGCTAGTGTTTGTTACATATCAAAAGGGCACAAGGAGATTGTTTGCAGTAGCAAAACGAGTACTATCTCCACACGAGGTGGAAGGGGTCTCATTTCCTTCACCAGAAAAGTAGGTATAGGTCAAGGGTAAGGAGCCATTACATGATGAGGGGCCTTAAGGAGGACAAGAGATGAATTTCATTCCTATTCAGGATGATGACACCAATTTGGGCTCCCAAAGCTCAAAGAGATCATTCAGGAACAACAAGCTGACATTCATGATTTGTCTCTCAATTTGGAAAGAGCCAAGTGGATAATCAAATATCTTGAGCAGAGGAACAAAAGGCTAGAGGATCAGAAAATCATCATGGAGCTTCAAAACATACGATAAAACTGGCAAGCTGCCAAGACGAGGAAAGTCAACTTGACACCACTTGAACAAGAAATTGATGTTGATCATGAATATTGGCTTGAGAGGGTAAATATGCACTTGGAAAAGATGCTACAGAAGGCCAATAGAGAGAAAAATATGTTGAGTCACATGGCCTACCACTACTTAGTGAGAAACAAGGTGTGCAAAGTAAGAATTGGGATTTTGAAGGCCAAGTTGAAGAAAGCATCGAGGAAGCGAAAAGAGCAAGATAGACTCCAGATCTTGGCTGAGGCTTCCTTAGTCCAACACAGCACCTGATGGACACTCAGTCCAAATTTCAAGAAATTTGGGAAACTTTTTGCAAATTTTGAATTTTTGGCCTAAAAAACATGTTTTTCTGCCTAGTGCGTCACGCCACCTGGCGCGCACTTTTGCTAGAGACCTCCTTTTGATGAAAACTTAGGGTTTTTGGATTCCTAATGGAAAAATTTGAAGTCCCTCACATGGCCAAGAAATTTTGACAAGTTTTGAGCTTCCAAAAGGCTAAAAAATACCACAAAAATGACCTTTCTGCCCCTTTTTTGGCCACACAGGAAGTAGTGTTGGGAAAACTCATTTCTGGAGGCGAAAATGGCGACCAAATTCAAAAATTCCACTTGTTCTAGATAGTAAGCAGGTAGATATTTCCAACAAGCCCACTTGTAGCAAATGTGGTGCACGGGAAGGCCCCCAAAATCAGCTCCAAAGTGGCGATGCGTAGAGGGACAGGAGCGCAATGCACAGGATGAAATTTTGTCATTTTGGTCAAAAAAATCTATTTTTTTTGCCTATTTTTTTCTCAGTTTGACTTTTCTCTTTCTAATAGTCAAAATCATGATGTGATTTGATGTGAATTTATGGATTTTGATGTAAATATGTTAAATTTTCACTCATAGAGGTAGATTCATCCATGAAAAGGTAGTTTGCAACTGAATGAATCAGTTTCCTAGTTTTTAGAGGCAAGTTGTTCCACTGCCTAATTTCTAGTTCTTAGTTTAGATCTTGTTGAAATAGCTCCTAAACTTATGAAATAGACTGCTAAAGGCTAGGATGAGTTGTTTTTTGCCTATATCTAGTAGTTTTTCAGTCATTGGCAAAGGTTGGACTTTTGGAAAAGCTTTGAGCATTATTGTACACTCATTTCAATAGTTTGACAAAAGAATAGACCAGGGTTTGCAGCACTTTATGGGATTCCTATGGCAACTTGATTTGATATTGTGTTTCGTTTTGTAATTTCAAGTTTACATGTGTTTTATGTATGCCATTATCTCTCTCTGCTCATCTCAACTAAATGAAACAAGGATAAAGGTAGAATTCATTGAATTGCAATGCTCTACCTAGGGTTTTGTCTAGTTATTTATGTTTTTAGCTTTTTGAAAAGGATTCTTGAGACTTTCATGCCCTCTTCAACTTCTCCCTAGTCTAAAATCTCTCCATCTCACTCAATTTTGATGTACTAAGTCATTTGCCTACCCCGCCCCATAGAGATCTCTGCAAAACTGAGCTCATTCCCTGGACCCAAATCTACCTTTCATATTTGAGCCAGCAAAACATCATCAAATTCCATCAAACTCTTTTGAACACATACCTAGCCTAAAATTAGTCTTTACATTAGTTATCTCAAGTCTCATTGATCATATTTACTGAGATTGACAAGGAGAGAGCCCTCTCTCGACTTGGTAGGGCTAGCTACCAGTTTAAGCTTGGTTTGATGTTACCCTAGATCCTATCTTTCTCAGCCTGAGGTAGATTTAGGCCCTAACATAGTGGTGACTGCACTAGGGATTAGATTATTTGTTTGTTGGTGTTCTTTGTTTTATAAACTACAGACAGAGCCTAAACTTATGCCAGGTAGCCTTCGAATAACACATTGCTTTGCGAGTGCATAAGTAGATAAAAAGCTACTTCAGTCAATCTCTGGTCGAGTCTTATAAATGGGACATCTAACTTGCAAATTGCCCCAGTACATTAGATAATTCTAGACTTTTGGATGATGAGTTTAGAATTTGATAGGTGAACAAGTTTCAAATAGAAGACATTGTGCTGAAATGGGATGCGCAAAATGAAGACAAAGGTAAACATGGCAAGTTTGAGAATCTATGGAAAGGTCCATTCAAAATTGCTGCATACCGAGGCCAAAAAGTTTTCCAGCTAAAATAAATGAGCGGGGAATATTGTCTAGGTGGGCCGGTCAATGGGCGGTTGCTCAAATGGTACTATTTCTGAAATGTTTTCTGTTATCATATGTATCATTGTACATACCATTTTACTTGCTTCATTCCAAGTCTGTACTATTATCATTCATTTAGTTTTTGGCCCGAAGTGAAGGCTATAAAACTGAACATTTGATTTCATTTTTGGTTTGGATTGTTTGAGTCAGGTCTTTCAGTCAATTTCAGTCTTGAAATTGAGTCATTTTTGAGTTGGATTTCGGTCCTAAAATTGTGTGAAGATATTGGTTTTGGTTTGTCATAGGTACTGACTCCATAACCCAATGGATGAAGGCACTGTCTGCTTTCCAAAGGTCTGTAGTTCTTGGCACCTCCAAGGAGATACCTTCCCCATTGGAGCCAATGTTAGTGGTGGTATCTTCATCCCTCCATCAATGATCAAATTCTCTTGTTGCATTGCATGTTAGGTGTCTCATCCAATCAGCTGCATTCCATTAGGATCATGGATCATATGACGAAAGTGGCATATTATACATTTTCCCTCATGTTCTTTACCTGTTGGCCCATTCTCATACATCTAGATCATCTGCAATCATTTTTTGTCTTTAAATCTGCAAAAGTCATTTTTAGGGTTTTATGTCTCATTAGGTCTAGGGTTTCATCAATAAGTTCTTGAAAACACTCAATAATGGTCAAAAAGAGCATGAGGAGGTCAAATAAAGTCTCAATAGAAATAATTTCAATAATCACATGCTCAGTGATTGATTTTTCCTCAAAACCCTGTTTTGAGGAAAAACAGAGTTTTTCTATATGTTTCATGTAATAAATTTCATGTAATTTCATTTTTTTAATGTAATAATTTCAGAAGCAGCCTTGGTCACTTTTCCAAGCCTCAGCTACTTCAATTCCTGCAAAAGAAACAGAATGCCAAAGTGTTTAGTCCATCAAAAGCAAAAATAAAGCAAATTGCCCAAAACAAAGTTTCAAAAAGAAAATGAAAATCAAACATTAGCAAAGTGGGTTTTCATAAGTCAAAAATTAAAGTCATTGCTATATAAAGTATATTCATATCAAAGAAGGATGATTTGTGTCCAAAGGAGAAGAGAGAAAGTGAAATTTGTGTTTTCAAAGCCAAAGGAGTGATTTTGCAGTCAAAGGGTGAAAACTTGCAGGCGGAGCGCACCTAAGTTAGAGCGTGGTGCATCCATCTAGCACAGTGCACCGGGCAGTAATTGACAGTGTATTTCTATAACGGGCGTGATGCACCTACGCAGCGCAGTGCACATGTGTCAAAATCCTGAAATCACTCATATCTTCCTCCAAAGGCTCTCAATTTTTAAACTCCTCATCTTACAAGTAAGTTGATACCCCCCCATGGCCAATGAATGAGTTTGTCTTAGTGTTTATGGTGATTCAATAGGGAAATATGAAACCCTAGGTTCTTGCATTTCTTGTTAAAATACAGTCCCTAGGGTTTACAAATTGTATTTTTGCTACTAAATTCCACCCCTACCATTTTCACTCCCTCACCCGCTCACTTCATTCTCTCCCTCCCTTTTCATTCATATTTACCTATTCCCTATTCCCCATATCCCTAAAACTACTAACCCTAATACCTAATCTCGTTATCCCAAACCCTAATTGCTATTTCAAAACCATAACTATTATTCCCTAAACCATTTCATTTCTCAAAATAGCTACAAACAACATTCCCAACCCCTCATACATAGTCCCCTCATAGTCCCTCATCAAATTCATATCTTTGGCAGCAAATTCCTATTGTCACTCTAAAATCTCTTCATACTCATTTAGTAAACTCAAGCATTGGCAAACATGGAGTCAGACTCTTCCTATGACAGAAATGAGGAAACAGTCAGTGACTCTTCCAGAGAAATGCATGCACCAAGGGGACCTCACAAGAGTGGGAAACATAATCGGGAGGAGCCTACCTCACTTGCCGAGCTGTTGACCTGTCCTCTTGCGTCACATGCTTCCAACATCAATCTTGTTTCCAATTTTGTGAGATGGTGGCAAGAGTTAAATACCATCATGAGCTTGCCCGACTATTTATACTCCATTTTCACAGTGGCCAAGTCAATTTGGCAGGTGTGACATTCACCTTGACACCTGAGACTATATCTCAAGCAACTGGTATTCCAAATGTCGGTGAGAAGTGGAATAAGGGGCAACTGGTAGACAGGGAACATTATGAGCCTTATATCAAGGCTACTTTTAAGAGGCAAATTAGTAGAGTTTTCCCTTTCAGGTACCTTCAAGACTCATAGGCTCCCTTGATGAAAATCATAATTAAATATTTCAGCCGTGAGGGCAAATTTTCTCGCCTGTATGCCTACCACATCAAATTATTGATGCACTTCACTAGGGTGAGAATGATGAATCTCCCCTATTTTATTTTCTGGAATATTGAAAAGGTGACTACCTTGGTTCAAAGGAAGCCTCCTCATCAACAGTATAATAGCATTTATCACTTTGCACTAATCAAAATTGTGGGTTTGCATCAGCTTAGCCTACTGAATGTTTCATGGGAGGATTTCATTGCACTTAAGGTCTTTACAGGTCTACAAGTTTCTCCATCAGTTTTTCATGAGGCAGGAGAGCCTTCACATCAGTAAGAGGTGCATGAGACACAAACCACCAGTGTACTAGTGTTTGTTACATATCAAAAGGGCACTAGGAGATTGTTTGCAGCAACAAAACGAGTACTTTCTCCAACTGGGGTGGAAGGGGTCTCGTTTCCTTCAACAGCAAGGTAGGTAGAGGAGAAGGGTAAGTAGCCATTACATGATGAGGGGGCTTCAAGAGGACAAGAGATGGATTTCATTCATATTTAGGATGATGACACCAATTAGGGCTCCCAAAGCTCAAAGCTAAAGGAAATCATTCAGGAACAGTAAGTTGACATTTATGATTTGTCTCTTAATCTGGAAAGAGCCAAGTGGATAATCAAATATCTTGAGCAGAGGAACAAACAGCTAGAGGATCAGCAAATCATCATGGACCTTGAAAGCATATGAGAAAGCTGACAGGCTACCAAGAGGAGGAAAGTCAAGTTGACACCACTTGAACAAGAAATTGATGTTGATCATGAATATTGGCTTGAGAGGGTAAATATGCACTTGGAAAATATGTTAGAGAAGGCCAACAAAGAGAAAAATATGTTGAGGCACATGGCTTACCACTACTTGGCGAGAAACAAGGTGTGAAAAGAAAGAATCAGGATTTTGAAAGCCAAGTTGAAGAAAGCATTCAGGAAGTGAAAAGAGCAAGATAGACTCAAAATCTTGGTTGAGGCTTCTTTAGCCCAAAACAACACTTTCTGAACAAAAATCAGCCCAAATTTCAAGAAATTCGGGAAACTTTTTGCAAATTTTGAATTTTTGGCCTAGAAAACAGGTTTTTCTGCCTGGTGCGCTCAGCCACCTCGCGCACGCTTTTGCTAGAGACCTCCTTTTGAAGAGAACTCATAATTTTTGGATTCCTCATGCAAAACTATGAATTCCCTCACATGGCCAAGAAATTTTGACAAGTTTTGAGCTTCCAAAAAAGTAAACAAACCCCAAAAATGACCATTCTGCCCCTTTTTGGCCACATAGGAAGCAATGTTGGGAGAACTCATTTTTGGAGGGGCAACTGGAGAGAAAATTCCGAAATTCCACTTGTTCTGGATAGTAGACAGGTACACCTTCCCAACAAGCCAACTTGGAGAAAATTTGGTGCATGGGAAGGTCTCCCAAATTAGCTCCAAAGTAGTGCGGCACATAGGGACAAGAGCACGACGCACAAGATGAAATTTTGTCATTTTGGTCAAAAACTCTATTTTTTCACCTAGTTTCTTCTTAGTTTGACTTTTCTCTTTCTAATAATCAAACTCATGATGTAATTTGACATGAATGGATGCATTTTTATGTAAATATGTTAAATTTTCACTCATAGAGGTAGATTCATCCATGAAAAGGTAATTTGCAACTTAATGAATCAGTTTCCTAGTTGTTAGAGGCAAGATGTTCCACTGCCTACTTTCTAGTTCTCAGTTTAGATCTTGTTGAAATAGTTCCTAAAATTATGTACTCAACCCCTGAAGGCTAGAATGAGTTTTTTGTTTCCTATATCTACTAGTTTTTTAGTCATTGGCAAAGTTGGACTTTTGGGAAAGCTTTGAGCATTATTGTACACTCATTTCAGTAGTTCTGCGAAGGAATAGACCAGGGTTTGTAGCACTTTATGGGATTCTTGTGGCAACTTGATTTGGTATTATGTTTCCTTTTGCTATTTCAAGTTTACATGTGTTTTATGTATGCCATTATCTCTCTCTGTTTATCTCAACTAAATGAAACAAGGACAAAGGTAGAATTCATTGAATTGCAATGCTCTACCTAGGGTTTTGTCTAGTTATTTATGTTTTCAGCTGTTTGAAGAGGATCCCTGAGACTTTCATGCCCTCTTCAACTCCTCACCAGTCTAAAAGCTCTACATCTCACTCAATTTTGAAGTACTAATTCATTTGCCTACCTTCCCCAATAGAGATCTCTGCAAAACTAAGCTCATTCCCCGAACCCAAATCTCCCTTTCACATTTGAGCCAACAAAACATCATCAAATTCAATCAAACTCTTCTAAACACATACCTAGCCTAAAATTACTCTTTACATCAGTCATCTCAAGTCTCATTGATCATATTTACTGAGATTGACAAGGAGAGAGCCCTCTCTCGACATGGTAGGGCTAGCTACCAGGTTAAGCTTGGTTTGATGTTACCCTAGATCCTACCTTTCTTAGCCTAAGATAGATTTAGGCCCTAACAGACCCTATACTAGGCAAACCCACCTATGGTTTTGTGCATGATTTTCGCACATGGTTTTTGACGCAATGGCTTTCGTTCCATTGTATTGGATGCTTCTGCATGTATAAATATGTATTATAACATTGAAAGGAATATAATGAAAAATCAAGCTAGTAGTCCCGATTTTGGGATCCAGGGTAAATATCTATGTATATGTGTTATTCTCTCACATTGTTTATTTTATGCGTTTTAGAATTTGTATGCAGGTAATTTTTGTACGAGGTTAAAACCTACATTTGGTATCAGATTTGTTTTGGCTTCAAGGGGATGCCTTTGTTGCTGAGCGGTTTCACTCGAGCCTGTGGTAGACCCTGTTCAGTGAGAGATCTATGAGATCAATTCTAGTGGTGAAAGAAGATGGAGAGCAGTGGAAAGATAGAGATCGAAAAATTTAATGGTTAGATTTTTGAGTTGTGGGAAGTCAAGATGGAGGATCTGTTGGTGGATAAAGATCAGTGGATCGTGGTAGATCTAGGTACTAAACCAATGGGAGTGCTAGATGAAGAATGGAAGAAGTTGCGTCGGAAGGCAAAAAGCATAATATGATTGTGTGTCTCAAATTCAGTATTGTTGAATGTATCAGCGGAAGCTACAGCAAAGGCTTTGTGGGACAAGTTAGGGAGTTTGTACCAATCTAAGTCTCTGGTGAATAAAATATTCCTGTGGAAAACACTATATAACCTAAGGATGAAAGATGGAGACTCATTGACAGAGCATCTGAATGCATTTAATACTGTGGTAAGTTAGTTATTGTCTGTTGATATTAAAATTTCAGATGAAGACAAGTGCATCGGTTTGTTGTGTTCTCTATCGGATTCGTGGGATAGTCTGGTTATTGCAATACGTGGCAATGCAATTGCCTTGAAGTTTGATGAAATAGTCTAATCCTTGCTGATGGAGGAGATGAGACGGAGAAATATGGAGAGCCAGAATGGTGATGCCATGTCTTTACGAGAACAGTCCCAGAATAGGAGCAAAAATAAGTCATCGAGTGGGAGATCTAAATCTAGAGGGAGATCTATGTTGGAAATGCAGAAAGGAAGGGCACTACAAAAGTGATTGTAAATCTAAAGCTCCTGACAAAGGAAAGGGATCTGATGATGCTCCTTCTGCATAGGCGAAAACCACCTCAGATGAAGGTGGGGATGTGTGCTTGGCTTCTTCAAGTACACATGTAGATCATGAGGCATGGTTGATTGACTCAAGTGCATCTTTTCATGTCACTCCCCATAGAGAGTGGTTCTGCGAGTATGAAAAATACGATGGTGCTAATGTCTTCTTAGGGGATGATAGGAAGGCTAGAATCATTGGTCTTGGAAAAGTAAAGTTGAAGTTGCAAGGTGGAAGGGTTACAACACTTCCAAGTGTTTTACATATTCCCACATTGGCTAGAAATCTAATTTATGTAAGCAAGTTGGATGATGTTGGTGTAAAAATAGTGTTCAAGAAGGATACCTACAAGATGGTTCAGGGGGCACTGGTACTGATGTGGGGAGTTCGAATTGGAACTCTATAAAATTTGCAAGGTAGCATTGTTGTTGATGGGTGCAACAGTTCTGTGGTTACTGAAAGTGGACTAGAAAATCTAGTGGTATTTGGAGAGAAGACCATGTTGTGGCATCAAAGTCTTGGAAATATTGGAGAGAAGGGCCTTCGAATACTTCATTGTAAGGGTATGGTAGAAGGTATGAGTAGTAGCTCTCTAGATTTTGATTTCTGTGAAAATTGTTTATATGGGAAGCAGAATTGGGTGAGTTTCCCCTCTGGTGGTAAAAGGGAAAAAAAAATATTAGAGCTTGTGCACAGTGATGTGTTTGGACTTTTGAAGGTTCCATCACTAGGTAAGTTTGTGTACTATGTATCAATTATAGATGACTTCTGAAGGAATATGTTATCTCAAAATCTGACCCTAGAAGGCTGCTGACCAGGAAGACCTTAAGTAACTATCTCAAACCTACTTTAGGCTGAGGCTTAGCCTCCCCAACCTGAGACGGCTCTCTCAAAGGATTAATGATATTTGATTACGATTAAGATGGCTAACTCTTATGAAACAAAT
The DNA here is from genome assembly GCA_000404065.3 of Pinus taeda. Classification (NCBI taxonomy): domain Eukaryota; kingdom Viridiplantae; phylum Streptophyta; class Pinopsida; order Pinales; family Pinaceae; genus Pinus; species Pinus taeda. The sequence goes on from APFE030135809.1 coordinate 59,028, forward strand.
GTAAAAATATGAGTGGTGGAAACACAATTAGAAACTATCCATTAGGCTTATGGAGTCAACATCATTTCAGTATAACAATAGTATCAGCCTTACATAGAAGTCAGGGCATTCAGCATTCAACACATCCAGAACATACCAAAAACATATAGGACCACACAGTCTATGAATGTATACAGGAAGTTAGAGCACTATGAGTGAATTATAAGTGATTACACATTCATACCACTGCAAATATTGGAAAAAGAACAACACAACACATTCTGAACATTGAATCCCTCCTGAGTCCTGAGAAGTAAAGCCAATCTTGTATTACTAAAACAGATTCTATACATAAAGCCAAATATCAGAGCTTTTTTCAATAAATTTCCAACCTGGTGTACATTGCTATTTCTCCTATTTATAGAATTCTTTTACAAGGCTTAGATTCCTCCTCCAACATGAGGGGAATTCGAATTCTACATCTTATGACACCTATTCATACTTTAACGACCAATTAAATGTAACAAACTGCTAACTAGACTTATTAGAGATCTAAGGAAAATAGGAGTCTGACTCCATATCATGCTAATAATAGCATTCATTACAATCCATTCTCGTTCTTTGACAAGTGGTCTCTTTTGGTTTAGCTATAGTGGGTGTTTGTAGCTGCCTGTTGGTCTTTAATGTCACATCTTCTTCCTGGCTCCTGAAAAGCAGGAAATTGCCCCTGTTTATCTGCCTTTTGTTTTCCTCAAAGATATTCGAACTAATGAACCTTGTCCTTCTTCTTTGGTTATACCAAAATATACTAGAATGCCACTTGCTTGATGTGTTGTCAACCTTTTTCCATGTGTGAGAACAAGAACTCTTCAAAACTATCTAACATATCATGAACTATGGTATTTCTGATCACTTGATAACAAAAAGTTTGGATTTCGAATATATGTTTCTTCTCCTTGTTTCTTCCCTTGTTGAATGTTGACACCTTTTACATGATCCTTGAAGGATATTTCTTTTTCAAAAATTTTCCCTCGGTCTTTCAAAATTGGTTGAGAGTTTGAATTATGTAGCTATAGCAGTTTCATAGCACGCTATGAAACTGTTGTGCGTTAGGCATTACCTTCAGCATTTTCGTAGCGCGCTACAAAACTATTGTGTAATCACAAAAACACAGCCCAATATCAAAAATTTGCTATCTTGAGCTTCTTTATATTCAAACATCCTTTTGAACTCCTCCAAAACTTTTCAAAACTGAGTGAAACTATATGATTCCTCAAGAAAAATTATAACAAGGAAAAACCATCAAAATTTGGAACATAACCTTTTTTTGCTGTGTGACTTCCTTAAGGAGATTTGTTTTGCTCAGCTAACTACATTTTTAAGTCCTCAATTTGCTTCTTCATGACTCTGGTCCCAACTCTTAGCTTTGTATTGACCTTTCTGATGAATTGTGCCTCCTTTATTGTAGGGACAGTCCAGCTACGAAATTGAACATTGAAGTCGACCACCTCTGGTATTTGAAATGTTTTTTCCTCCCATCAAGCTTGCATTTGGTTAAAATAAGATTCTTTAATTGCATGTTTTCTAGAGGCTTTCTTCAGTATAGCAATTTCAAAGTTTGCCAATTCCAACTTTCTTTTCAACTCTTCAACACTATCTTCTTCCTGAAGGGTAAGTTCTTTACCTTTATCTTTTCCTTCATGAGACTGTGTTATCTCCTCTGTTTCATCTGCTCCTGGCAGTATCTCCTGTATGTCTTTGAAATTCCTCATTATGGGTCTTCTTGGGATAAAGACAAATTTATCAATTGGATCATTGAACTTGAGCTTTTTCGAGGCTTTATTTTTCTTAGCCTTCTCTTTTCCTGACTCTATCACATTTGCTTGAACCAGGGGAGACTCTTCAATATCAATTTCCTGCAATATGTCGTTAAGACTTCCCTTTGAAACCAAGGTGTCTTCAGTCACCACTGCTTTGCCCTCTTCCCTAGCTAATTGGCTTCTTGTCATTCCTCTTTGGACTTCTTCACCTATGGGTGATTCAGGTGCACTCTCTCTGATTTTAATTTTCTCTTTCTAGGATTGTTGGGGTGTATCTTGGATTATAAGTGGCTTGGTGACTTCCCTTACCTATTTCCTAGCCTTCACCTTTATAAACCTGCTGGATCTTGTTTCTACTTGATGATCACTTGTTGCTGGCAAGTCTTTTTTATTTTGAGGACTAAGACCAGTCTCATTCTTGAAACCAGACATGAAGATGAACGTGGGCTAGTCTCTACCAACCTTCTGGAATTCATGTAGAACAGTCAACTTAACCAATCCATGGTGAAACAATGAAGTATCAAAGGCCTCTTTCCTTAATTGCACCTTATCACACATTTTTCTTAGGCTACAGAATAAGAAGAAAGGTAAATCAATATATGTCTTCCCTGTGAAATGCAACAGAAGTTGAAAATGATATGAATACACCTTATTATATCTCCCTTCACAGGTAAGGTACTTCTGTATGCAGGTAAGCAAATTGGCATACAAATCCTTGACATAACTCCTAGGAATAGACTTGTTTAAATCGGAGTTAAAGAACTCGTGCTTGAGAAATTCTTTACATGGGTACATATCGAATTTGAAATTCTTAAACCAAGTTTCTTGCCCTCTTGGAATCTCCGTAACTGTGGATATTATGTCTGGTGAGACCTGTAGTTCAAGCATACCAACCTTTGAATTCAGTTCTGTGAAATTCAAGGCAAATTCCTTGGTGACTTGTGCATGACCTCCCTGGAGTTTCTTGCAAAAATTCCAGCACCCAGCTTGCTTGAATGCATGCTCAACTTCTCTGTTCCTCAAGGTTATGTCTAAACCTTCAGGTTCAATCCTTAAACACCTGCCTAACCTGTGATTCTTTCTTTCTATAGAACCCTCCATGAATCTCCAGCAGAATGATATGTTTGATGACCGACACTATTTCAATATTTGATCTCTGCCTCGCTTGATATCTACCTCACTTGATAGCTACCTCGCTTGATATGTAATGCATTCAAATTGAACATTTGTAGATTTGTCCTTTATGCAATGAATACAATCATGACTAAGACTGTGAATACCTAACTTTTCTTGGATCTTGCAATCCGAGTGTACCAGAGTACCTAGCGACTGTAATGATGGAGATAAGCAGTTGGAAATGATATGTGGATTGTATAAGCTGACAGTGGATGATGCAACCATAACTGAACTTGACAGATTTGACAGTTGGGAAATATTTGCTGCGGATTGCATGAATCTCCGATTTCGTAGTGCAGTCAGTGCAAAATCTGGATTATGCGCTACAAAATCACCTAAAGAGCTTTCTAGCACATAATAACCTTTGAACAAAGCTGACAGATGGAAATTGTGTGAATTATGGGACTAGTGGTGAATGAGAATGCATAGTAGATTCCTAAGACTCAAACTCTAAGGCAAACAAAAACTCAAACCTAGACTAGCACCGAATCTTTTACCATCGAACTAATGTGAGCAGTTTCAGAATTAGACTTCTTAAGTGATAACAGTGGCTCCACTTGGGATATTGTGCTCCTGTAGTACACTAAGAACTCGCAAGTCGAGTGCTTCATCCTATTTTATGATAAACATAGATTCATTCGATGACCATCTTTTTCCAATGTCTTGGGCCTTCACCTTTGGCCTTCACCTCGAGCTTAAGCCTTCTGTTCAGCTTGCCATTATTTGCAACAAAAGAAAAACTGATAAAAACGGGTATGTACAATGTTATGAGAAACTGATAGGATTTCAATCAATGATAATGCTTTAGCAACCTGCCATTAACAGGTCCTCGAACATATGGTTTTCCATCAATTTCTTGTAGAATGTAAGTGTTGTTTCCATGAAAAGCAGAAATTTGATATGGGCCTTTCCACAAATTTTCAAACTTACCATGTTTACCCTTTTCTTCAATTATGGCTTCCCATTTCAGCACTTTATCATGGATCTGAAAAGTCACTTCTTTGATCTTCTTATCAAATGTTTTCTTGATTTTGTTCTAAATTTGTTGATGATTGTCATACACCTCACTTCTTTTCTCCTGTAAGGCTATTAGTTGATTGATCCTTCTTTGTACAACGTTTGGTTCCTCCTCTAATCCTTAAATTAGCTTCATTACTGGTACTCCAAGTGATGTTGGAAATGTAGCTTCAACACCATATACTAATTCATATGGTGATGTTCCAATGGATCTCTTCGTACAAATCCGGTCAGCCCACAAAGCATATTTTGATTTCAAATGCCATCAGTATCACATTTCTCTTAGACAATCTGCTGCTTATTATCCATAAGGAAATGGCCTTGTCGAATCAGCAAACAAAAGCCTTGTGGTGATCATCAAAAAGATGCTGCAAGAAAATGAGAAAGCGTCCACCAGGAGACAGACGCTTAAGTAACTATTTCAAACCTACTTTAGGCTGAGGCTTAGCCTCCCCAACCTGAGAGGGCTCTCTCAAAGGATTAATGATCTTTGATTATGATTAAGATGGCTAAATCTTATGAAACGAATTTAAAAATATGAGTGGTGGAAACACAATTAGAAACTATCCATTGGGCTTATGGAGTCAACATCATTTCAGTATAACAATAGTATCAACCTTACATAGAAGTCAACGCATTCAACATTCAACACATTCAGAACATACCAAAAACATATAGGACCACACAGTCTATGAATGTATACAAGAAGTTATAGCACTATGAGTAAATTCTAAGTGATTACACATTCATACCACTACAAATATTGGGAAAAGAACAACACAACACATTCTGAACATCGAATCCCTCCTAAGTCCTAAGAAGTAAAGCCAATCTTGTATTACTAAAACAGATTCTATACATAAAGCCAAATATCAAAGCTTTTTTCAATAAATTTCCAACCTGGTGTACATTGCTCTTTCTCCTATTTATAGAATTATTTTACAAGGCTTAGATTCCTCCTCCAACATGAGGGGAATTCGAATTCTAGTCCTTATGACACCTATTCATACTTTAACTACCTATTAAATGTAACAAACTGCTAACTAGACTTATTAGAGATCTAAGGCAAATAGGAGTCTGACTCCATATCATGCTAATAATAGCATTCATTACAATCAATTCTAGTTCTTTGACAAGTGGTCTCTTTTAGTTTAGTTGTAGTGGGTGTTTGTAGCTGCCTACTCGTCTTTAATGTCACCTCTTCTTCCTGGCTCCTGAAAAGCAGGAAACTGCCCCTGTTTATCTGCCTTTTGTTTTCCTCAAAGATATTTGAACTAATGAACCATGTCCTTCTTCTTTGATTATACCAAAATATATTAGAATGCCACCTGCTTGATGTGCTGTCAACCCTTTTCCATGTGTGAGAGCAAGAACTCTTCCAAACTATTTGACATATCATGAACTATGGTATGTCTGATCACTTGATAACAAAAAGTTTGGAGTTTGAATATATGTTTCTTCTCCTTGTTTCTTCCCTTATTGAATGTTGAAACCTATTACATGATCCTTGAAGGAGATTTCTTTTTCAAAAAATTTCCCTCGGTCTTTCAAAATTGGTTGAGAGTTTGAATTATGTTGCTACAGCAGTTTCGTAGCGCGCTACGAAACTGTTGTGCATTAGGCATTATCTTCAACATTTTCGTAGCGTGCTACGAAATTTGCTATCTTGCGCTTCTTTATATTCAAACATCCTTTTCAACTACTCCAAAACTTTTCAAAACTGTATAATTCCTCAAGAAAAATTATAACAAGGAAAAACCATCAAAATTTGGAACATAACTTTTTTTTTTGCTCTGTGACTTCCTTAAGGAGATTTTATCTACTCAGCTAACTGCATTTTTAAGTCCTCAATTTGCTTCTTCATGACTCTGGTCCCAGCTCTTAGCTTTGTATTGACCTTTCTGATGAATTGTGCCTCCTTTATTGCAAGGACAGTCCAGCTACAGAATTGAACATTGAAGTCGACCACCTATGGTATTTGAAATGTTTTGTCATCCCACCGAGCTTGCATTTGGTTAAAATAAGCTTCTTTAATTGCATGTTTTCTGGAGGCTTTCTTCAGTCTAGCAATTTCAAAGTTTGCCAATTCCAACTTTCTTTTCAACTCTTCAACACTATCTTCTTCCTGAAGGGTAACTGCTTTACCTTTATCTTTTCCTTCATGAGACCATGTTATCTCCTCGGTTTCATCTGCTCCGGCAGTATCTCCAGTATGTCTTTGAAATTCCTCGTTATGGGTTTTCTTGGGCTAAAAACACATATTTCATTAAATTTGGAAATATTTTATTATAAGCACATCACTAGAATTTAATTTTTTGGTTATTTAGAAATTCCAAATCCACTATTTAATTGCAAATTTAATGAAATATGTGTTTAAAGACAAATTTATCAACTGGATCATCGAACTTGAGCTGTCGAGGCTTTATTTTTCTTAGCCTTGTCTTTTCTTGACTCTATCACATCTGATTGAACTAGGGGAGACTCTTCAATATCAATTGCCTCCAATATGTCGTTAAGACTTCCCTTTGAAACTGGGGTGTCTTCAGTCACCATTGCTTTGTCCTTTTCCCTAGCTAATTGGCTTCTTGTCATTCTTCTCTGGACTGCTTCACCTGTGGGTGATTCAGGTGCACTCTCTCTGATTTGAATTTTCTCTTTCTGGGATTGTTGGGGTGTATCTTGGATTATCAGTGGCTTGGTGAGTTCCCTTACCTGTTTCCTAGCCTTCACCTTTATAAACCTCCTAGATTTTGTTTCTTCTTGATGATCACTTGTTGCTAGCAAGCATTTTGTATTTTGAGGACTAAGACCAGTCTCGTTCTTGAAACCAGACATGAAGATGAATGTGGGCCAGTCTCTACCAACCTTCTGGAGTTCATGCAGAACAATCAACTTAACCAATCCATGGTGAAACAATGAAGTTTCATGAGCCTCTTTCCTTAATTACACCTTATCACACATTTTGCTTAGGCTACGAAATAAGAAGAAAGGTAAATCAATAGATGTCTTCCCTATGAAATGCAACATAAGTTTAAAATGATATGAATACACCTTATTATATCTCCCTTCACAGGTAAGGTACTTCTGTATGCAGGTAAGCAAATTGGCATACGAATCCTTGACATAACTCCTAGCAACAGACTTGTTTAAACCAGAGTTAAAGAACTCGTGCTTCAGAAATTATTTACATGGTTTCATATCGAATTTGAAATTCTTAAACCAAGTTCCTTGCCCTCTTGGAATCTCCGTAACTATGGATATTATGTCTGGTGAGACCTGCAGTTCAAGCATACCAACCTTTGAATTCAGTCCTGTGAAATTCAAGGAAAATTCCTTGGTGACTTGTGCATGACCTCCCTGGAGTTTCTTGCAAATATTCCAACACCCAGCTTTCTTGAATGCATGCTCAAATTCTCTATTCCTCAAGGTTATTTCTAAACCTTTAGGTTCAATCCTTAAACACCTGCCTGACCTGTGATTCTTTCTTTTTACAGACCCCTCCATGAATCTCCAGCAGAATGATATGTTTGATTATCGACACTGTTTCAATCTTTGATCTCTGCCTCGCTTGATATGTAATGCATTAAAATTGAACATTTGTAGATTTGTCCCTTAGGCAATGAATACAATCATGACTAAGACTGTGAATACCTGACTTTTCTTGGATCTTGTAATCCAAGTGTACCAGAGTGCCTAGCGACTGTAATGATGGAGATAAGCGAATGGACATGATATGTGGAGTGTATAAGCTGATAGTGGATGATGCAACCATAACTGAACTTGACAGATTTGATAGTTGGGAAGGATTTGCTGCGGATTGCATGAATCTCTGATTTCGTAGCGCAGTCAATGCGAAATCTGGATTATGTGCTACGGAATCACCTAAAACATGTTGCGCTGCAAAAACACCTAAAATTGAATTATGTGCTACGAAATCACCTAAAGAGCTTTGTAGCACATAATAACCTTTGAACAAAGCTAACACATGGAAATTGTGTGAATTATGAGACTAGTGGTGAATGAGAATGCATAGTAGATTCCTAAGACTCAGACTCTAAGGCAAACAAAAACTCAAACCTAGACTAGCACCGAATCTTTTACCATCAAACTAATGTGAGCAGTTTGGGAATTAGACATCTTAAGTGATAACAAAATACATGGATATATTTCCTTGAGAAGAAATCTGAAGTCTTTGACAGGTTTAAAGAATTTAAGGCTCTGGTGGAAAACCAAACAGAGAAGAAGATAAAGGTGTTGAGGATAGATAACAGTGGAGAGTTTTGTAGTAAGGAATTTGGAGAATTTTGTAAGAAGTGTGGTATAGCATGGCAAAAGACTACTCCATATACACCTTAGCAAAATGGATTTGCAGAAAGAATGAACAAGAAATTGATGGAAAGGGCAAGAAGCATGCTTAGTGGTGTCGGGTTAGGACAGGAATTATAGGCAGAGGTGGTGGAGACAACGTGTTACCTGGTCAATAGATCACCTTCATTCGTGTTGGAGGATAAAACTCCATTAGAGGTATGGACTGGTAAGAAATCCTCACTTTCACATCTGAGGGTATTTGGATGTGATGCATATGTACATGTTCCAAACGAGAAACAAACCAAGTTGGATAGTAAATATGATAAGTGCATCTTTATTGGGTATAAGGATGGTTTAAAGGGTTATAAGCTTTGGAACCCAGTAACAAGGAAGGCTGTGTACAGTCGAGATGTGGTGTTCAGAGAGGTGAAAGATGTTATTAAACATGAATTCCAACCAAAGGAACCTAAGAAGATAGAGTTTGAGCTAAAGGAGGAAGAATCAAACTCTATAGCAGAGGAGGAATTAGAAGATGAAGAGCCACAAACTCCGAGTGTGAGAAGATCAGTTCAAGAAGGAAGGCAGCTAGAAAGGTATAGTCCATCTACTTTCTGTTCAAATTTTTCTTTATCTATTACTAATGATGATCCCAAAACTATCAAGAAACCAGTAGATTGAAAGGATGGAAAACTCTGGAAAGAGGCCATGGTTGATGAAATGGCATCTTTGCACAAAAATGAGGCTTCGGATCTGGTGGAGTTGACTGCTGGAAGGAAACCCATTGATAGTAAATGGGTGTTCAAGAAGAAGACAAATGCAAAAGGAAAGGTGGAGAAATACAAAGCTCGGTTGGTAGCAAAAGGTTGTTCCCAGGTGCCGGAAATTGATTTTGGTGATATTTTTTCTCCTGTTGCCAAGGTAACTTCTATTAGATTACTTTTATCTATTGCTACTGCTTTTGATTTTGAGGTATAACAGATGGATGTGAAGACAATGTTTCTTCACGGGGATTTGGAAGAGGAAATCTACATGAAGCAACCTGAAGGCTTTGCGGTGAAGGGTAAGAAAGAACTGGTGTGCAAG
>APFE030135809.1:69164-112386 GCA_000404065.3 Pinus taeda
AAATGGGTGTTCAAGAAGAAGACAAATGCAAAAGGAAAGGTGGAGAAATACAAAGCTCGGTTGGTAGCAAAAGGTTGTTCCCAGGTGCCGGAAATTGATTTTGGTGATATTTTTTCTCCTGTTGCCAAGGTAACTTCTATTAGATTACTTTTATCTTTTGATGTTGCTTTTGATTTTGAGGTAGAACAGATGGATGTGAAGACAACATTTCTTCAAGGGGATTTGAAAGAGGAAATCTACATGTAGCAACCTGAAGGATTTTTGGTGAAGGGTAAGAAAGAACTGGTATGCAAGTTAAAGAAGTCTTTGTATGGGTTAAAACAGTCACCAAGGATGTGGTATTAGAAATTTGATACATCTATATGGGGACTTGGCTTCTCGAGAAGCAAAGAAGATCACTGTGTGTATTCTAAATTAATTGGTGACAATGTTATTTATTTGGTCTTGTATGTGGATGATATGTTGCTGATTGGAAATGACAAAGAAATTATCCAAGATTTGAAGACCCAATTGTCCTCCAAATTCGACATGAAAGATCTTGGTACTGCAAACTATATTTTGGGCATGGAAATTAAAAGAGATCGGGAAAATAGGAAGCTCTGGTTAAACTAGAGGAAGTATGTCGAGACAATATTGCGAAGATTTAATATGCAAGATAGTAAACCAGTGAAGGTTCTTATTCCTTTAGGTGTAAATTTATCTACTGAACAGTGTCCCAAGACAGAAGAAGAGGAAGAGGACATGTCCCGTGTTCCATATGCAAGTGCAGTTGCTAGCCTAATGTATGCGATGGTTTGTACTAGACCAAACATTGCACATGCAGTGGGAGTATTGAGCAGGTTTATGTCAAAACTAGGGAAGGAGCACTAGACAACAGTGAAGCGGGTTTTTAGGTATTTGCTTGGCACTAGTGATTATGGTTTGTGCTACCAAGGAAGACTCGGATTGGAGAGAGTGTTGGAGATTCGTGGCTTTGTCAATGCAAACTGGGCTGGGGATCTGGATTAGAGAAGATCTACAAGTGGGTACATGTTTAACCTATTTGGAGGTGTAGTTAGTTAGATGAGTAAGAAACAATTTGTAGTTGCACTATCAACTATAGAGGCGGAATACATGGCAGCCCCTCATGCAGGCAAGGAAGTAGTTTGGTTGCAGATATTGTGTTCAAGTATGGGATTAGTACATGGAGCTATAAGTATAAACTGTGACAACAAAAGTGCAAATTTCTTGGCATAGAATGCTACATATCATTCAAAGACAAAGCACATTAATGTTCAGTATCACTTTGGGAGGGATATGATAGAAGACAAAAAGGTGTTGCTGGTAAAGATGGACACTTTGAAGAATACTGCAGATGCATTGACAAAATATGTGAACTCTGAGAAGTTCTCTTGGTGTAGAAAAACAATGGGTGTTGCAGGGCTGGATAAATGACTAAGCTCTCTTATGGCCTCCTCTGGAAAGAAAACAACAAATGGGAGAATGCTGGGTTGTTTTATATTCTTTCCACAATTAGCCCACATAGTTAATCAGGGGGTTAGAAGAGGGGCGAATCCCCACCTTCATTGTGTCGATTGTGTAGCAAGGGGAGTCATAGGGGTTTGAGGGGTGCAGGTGACCCCACTCTATGGGGTCCTATATTAGGCGGACCCACCTATGGTTTTGTGCATGATTTTCACACATGGTTTTGGATGCGATGGTTTTTGGTCCATGGTATTGAATTCTTCAGCATGTATAAATATGTATTATAACATTGAAAGGAAAACAATGAAAAATCAAGTTGGTAGTCCTAGTTTTGGGATCCAGGGGAAATCTCTGTGTATATGTGTTTTATGTGTTATGCTCTCGCATTTTTTATTTTATGTGTTTTAGAATTCGTATGCAGGTAATTTCTGTATGGGGTTAAAACCTACAGAGCATAATTTCAGAACGACCTTCTATTCAATGGCAGAGAATATTAGTCAGTTGGTTTTAAGGCTAGAGAGAGTAGAGGGGAGAAATCTAGAAGAACAAGGTTCAAGGCATGAAGATGGTCGAGGTGATCACCCTCCTTCTCCTGCCATGAGTGAAGTTCTTCTTTCTCTCACCACCATAATCCTGTAAATCCCAGGGATGCATCTAAGAAACCTTTCCTTAAATTAGATGTTAAATTTGATCTTCCTATGTTTAATGGTGAAAGTAACACAGAGAAGCTTAACAATTGGCTTAGGCATATTGTGGTCTACTGTAGGATCCAACAGATCTTAGAGGATGAGGCAAATATTCAGTTGGTCTCTCTACAGCTGAGCAACATTGCTCTTGTTTGGTGGGAGAGAAAATTGCAAAGCAGGTAACCTATTTTCCTCATGGCCTGATCTTACTTCTGCGTTAAAGGAACAATTTTATCCCTTGGGATACAAGCAAAAAGCTTTAATGAATTGGCAGTATTTAAGGCAAGTCAAGGGTCAATATGTTCAGAGTTTTGCAAAGGAGTTTAGAAAGCAGGCACTTAATCTGGGTATTTCACTTGATCCACCTGAAGTTGTAACTAAGTATATAGGCTCATTGAATAGCTACATTAGGCATTCATTGTTGTTGTTTCAACCAAGCATTATTGACTCAGCTAGTGTGAAGGAAATTCATATTGAGAATAGGGGAAAAATTGAAAAAGATGATCATCCTAGAAAACCACCGTTCAAACCCCCCAATGATAGATCCAAAGGAAAATGGAAAGGAAAGGAGAAGAAGATGACAAAAACCAGAGAAGGGGAACAGCCGTATTGTAATCACTACAAAAAGCAGGGCCACGATGACGATCACTATTGAAAACAACACCTAGAAAAGCGTCCAAAGAAGTATGGAGAAAAAGGGAAGCAGAAGGCAGTGGAAAATATGTAGAAAGACCTTGGATTGGATTCTAGAGATGAAGCATTAATCACAACCGCAGGAACAAAAGGTACTCTTACACCTCATGGTCATTCTAAATCTCATGAAGGCACTAGTTCTGTAAATGAGTCCCTTCCTAATCATCGAAAGAGAATTGAACCGTTTCATATCAAAGTTGTCATAAATCATACACAAGTAGAAAATTTGATTGATATCGGATCCTAATCAAACTTAATCGCAGAATCCTTGGTACAAAAACTTCTCTTAGAAACCAAATCACATATGAAACCTTACCCACTGGGATGGATACATGATAAAGTAAAACTGAATGTAACCAGGCAATGTAAAGTCAAATTTGTAATCACTTCTAAGCTAGTGGATGAAGTAGAACTGGATGTGATCCCATTGGATATTTGTGGCATGGTGTTAGGGAGTCCGTATCTATGTGATAGAAAGGCAATATTTTTCCGTCATGAAAACAATTACCAAATCACAAAAGATGGGATAGAATATATAGTAAGGGCTCATCAAACTAAAATCAATGCTAGCTTTGTAAGCGTTGGAAAAATGAAAAGGTTGGTGAACTCTAGTAAGGATTGCATGTTGATGGTTGTAAGGGAAAAAATTGTAGAATTAGCTGATGCTTTCCAGGGTTGTGATCAGGAACATAAACAAGAATTATCTGAATTAATTTCTGATTATGATGAGTTGTTTTAGGAACTGAAGGGATTACCTCCGAAGAGTGAAATCCACCATGAGATTCATTTGTAGCATTATGCACCTTTGCCAAATATTGGCATGTGCAGGATGTCGACCATTAAGATAGAGGAAATCAAGAAACAGGTGCAGGAATTGTTGGACCAAGGGGTCATCAGGCAGAGCACTTCTCCATGTGGTTCACCACTTGTCTTAGTGCTAAAGAAAGATGACACATGGAGGATGTGTGTGGATTACCACACATTAAACAAAATCAAGGTGAAAAATTGCTACCCTCTTCCATGCATTGATGACTTATTAGATCAATTAAATAATCTTGTTTATTTTACCAAATTGGATTTGTGTAGTGGTTATAACTAGGTCCAAATTGTAGAGTAGGACGTGTGGAAAACCACCTTCATGACCAAACAGGGGTTGTTCAAATGGATTGTAATGCCATTCCTACTTTGCAACACTCCAACCACTTTTATGAGGGTCATGAATGATATGTTTTAGCCTTTCATTGATGAATTTATTCTTGTATATTTAGATGATACACTGGTCTTTAGTAAAAGTTGGGTTGAACATGTGTGTCATGTAAAGAAAGTGCTTGATGTAATAAAAAAGGAAAAACTCTTTGTAAAATTGTCAAAGTGTGAGTTCGGGAAAACCTCCTTGGGTTATATAGGTCATATTATTGGTCATGGTCAGTTAAAGATTGATCCCTCTAAAGTTGAAGCAATTGTAAATTGGCCCAAGCCTACTAGTCTAACTGAGGTCCACAACATTTTAGGTGTAGTCCAGTGTTGGAGGAGATTTATTGCTAATTTCTCTGGTATTGCAGCACCTTTGCACACACTGACAAGTGTGAAACAGGTCTTCCAATGGGGAGGAAGACAGCAGAAGTGCTTCGAAACATTGAAGGAAAATATTAGCACCACGCCAGTCTTAGCCTTACTTGATCTCCAACAGCCATTTGAGATCAAAGCTGATCCCATTGGTTATGCCATGGGAGCTGTACTGATGTAGGAAAAGAAGCCAATTTGTTACCATTTTGAGAGGTTTTCTCAAACTATGATGAACTATCCCACTTATGACAAAGAGCTTTATGCCTTGGTATAGAGTGTGACAAAGTGGAAACACTACTTGATCGGGAAGGAGACTATCATCCACACATATCATCAGCCCTTCCAGCACCTTCAGACACAAACCAAGTTGCAACAATATCATCATTTCAGGTGGATGGGATTTCTTCAACAATTTCATCTTGTAATAAAGTATAAGAAGGGCACTAGCAATAAAGTGGTAGATATGCTATCTCACCCTCCTATTTCTACTTCTGTTATTTTTCATAACGCTTTGTTATCTTTTGAGAGTTATGCTGAACAATATGCTAATAATGATGACTTGAAGGATATTTATGCAAAACTAACCCATGGTTCATAGGTGGACAACTATCACGTGCAGGGGAAACTGTTGTATGACCTTGACAAATTGTGTATTCCCACTTGGGAAAGAGTACATGTAATTCGAGAGGCCCACACCTCTCTTGTGTCTAGACACTTTGGTGTCAAAAAGACTTTATGTCATGTACAAAGATTTCATTTTTAGCCTCACATGAAGAACATTGTGACTCGCTATGTAAGGGTTGTGTTATGTGTTCTATTTCAAAGCCCTCTAATAGAGAACTTGGGCTGTACACACCACTCCCTATTCCAAGTCGTCCATGGGAAAGTGTGTCAATGGACTTTGTAGAAGGTTTGCCTTTGTCTGGGAAGAGTCACGACTATTTGTATGTCGTCGTTGACCGTTTTAGCAAGATGTGTATTCTGATGCCTTGTAAAAAGCAGATCACTGTAGAGAAGACTGCCTATCTTTTCTTTCAACATGCTTGGGGCCATTTTGGGCTGCCCTCATCGATTGTGTTAGATCAAGACTTTCGCTTTCTTGGAGATTTTTGGACTAGATTATGGAAGATGATGGACACCAAATTTAAAATAAGCTTGACATTCCATCCACAGACTGATGGATAGATAGAGGTTGTCAACCGCACCATGGTATACTTGTTACGAGGCTATTGTGGGAAACATCCTAAGTTGTGGGTTGAGCATCTCCCATATGTGCAGCATTCCTACAACCGAGTAGTGCATTCATCTACTCGACATTCACCATTTGATACATGTTTTGGTTACATGCCAAAGGACCCTTTTGATATGGTCTTTGGAAAGGAAGATGGTTCCAGTGGACGTACTGATAGCGACAAAGCTCAACAGTTCATTCAATGAATCCAATTGATGCACCAACAAGTACAAGAGAAGTTGGAGAAAAGTCAAGCTGGTTACAAGCTCGACATGACAAACACTGAGTCGACCATCAATTTCAAGTGGGCGACAAAGTGTGGTTTCATATCAGCAAAGACGGGATGAAGGGAGAAGGAAAGAAGTTGTGACCAATCCAGTATGGACCATTTACCGTTTTAGAGAAGATTGAGAACAATTCCTTTCATCTCGATTTATATATGCTAATGTACTCAGTAGTGAATGTGGAGAACTTGAAGCTGTATAACCACCTTTTATTATGGATACCGAGGAAATGGGAACAGTTCCCACGGTTAATGATTTTGCACCAAAATAACTCGATGAGTTACCTGAAGACAACATCCTGAATAGAAGAACCAAGACTTGATGATGAGGAGATGTGGAATACCTTCAAGTTGGTTTTAAAGGAATGCACCCGAGCAAAGCCAAATGGCTGGAGAAAGAGAGAGTGGGGGAACAATTCCCTAACTTGCCAATTGACTAATCAAGGTTTTGGTAGTCCAAAAACTCCTTAATGGGGAGGATTGATCCAGGTGGATCTTCAAATAGAGTGGCATGGAAAAGCTCAAAATTCAAAGTGACATAAAGGCACATATCTTGACATTAGATCTAAGTGCTTGTCACCCTGATTCCAACGGTGCAAACACCACTCCAATCCGAGTCCGGATGATGAAGTTATGGCAGAAAGATTTTTTTGTTCCTTTGGAAAATAAGCATTTTTCTCTGAAAATGGCTTTAAGCCTTTAAAGGGAAAAATCACAATCAGAGGGTCCAAAAGGGTAGACTTAAGGAGGCATAGTGGAACCCTCAATCAATGATCTCCAATTAAATTAGAGTCGAGAGAAAGCAATCAGTGATTGGAGGGCGATTGAATCAATGGGATCAACATCAGTGATCAGAGGTGTGATCGGCCGGCGCCGATATCGGCGATCGACGATCAGAGGTGAGATCGACCGATGCCAATATTGGTGATCAGTGATCAATAGACTAGAACCCCCAAGCCGTTGTATGAGCAAGATGCCGATGCGATCAACCGATGTCGATATTGGCAATTGGTGATCAATAATCAGCAAATTCCCCACTAAATAGGACTGCTAAATCAACGATGTGCCGATTGTGATATGGGGACTAGACGTAATGGATTTATAGGGCCAATTTGATGTATTTTAAGTATAGTTTTAAAGGTTTTGGTTGGATTTTCAGTGTTTTTTGGGTTTTTTGTATTATCGCTTTTAAACGATAAGAAGGCTATTTTAGAGGGTTAGTTGTGCCTGCCGACCCTTCTACCTAAACGACTTCTATTCTGAACTAAACAACCACGATTTAAGCAGCCTTTATCACAAAGAAGACATTACAAAAGCCCGATAATTGGAAACTGTAAGGGGGGAGAGGATTTTGGCACAAAGTTCAAGGCAACAGCTTACAGGAGGAGTGATTGATCATTTTTTCTAAATTGGGCAAATTTTATGTGGTTTCTACCCCTCTGAATGCCATGAACGCAGTGGTGCTATCTGTTTCTTCATCTAAGTTCTCCTTTTCTCAACCACTCTTTCAGATCGGAGGTATAATACTGCTTTTATGTAACTGATGATTATATTCTCTTCTTTTCATGCCATTTAATGAATGAAGGCCTCCCGATTGATCGAGCAAGGCCTGAAGACGTAGTCCTAGTTGGAAAAACTTCATTATCAAGACTTGTTGCCTTTATGTGTTTCTTTCTTCTTTCTCATGTTCACATCAAATTTCAGTGTTAATATGAAATTTTACATGTGATTCGTTTGATACATCTATAAGCAAAAGATCCCTGGATCACATGGTTTTGTCAGGTTATGAAACTAGTTTACAGCCTAGCCTTGCCTTCTTCTGGATGTCATCATGTGTTGGGATAGTGATCTTGGTTTTGATATTTTGAATTGTTGGATGCATTTCAGAATCCAGGGTGGAGGTGGTCTCAAGGTTCATTCCCAAAGGCCTAGGAATCCCTTGACCAGTTTTGGCAGGTTGCACGATAAATCAGGAGGGAGAAGTCTTCATTTAAAGCCTAGTGATTCGGGTTTGGATTTTGGTAATGCTTGAGAGACTCATATCAATTTAGGGCCTAGTGATTTGGTTTGGATTGTGGTAAAGCGTGAGAGATAACGAGATGGAAAATTTGTCAAGGATAATGATGGATTCTAGATGGCATTCCAAGTTATGTTCAATTGTGATCGGAGCACTGATTTTGATGTGATCATGATTTGATGAAGGTGGGGGTGGTTTAACCTCTGGATTCCCTTGGTTGTTCTTCGCTTGGTTGTTCTATGATATCCCACATTCATGCTTGGAATACGGCATGGGGATGACTGGCTGAAAGAGAGATTTGGTTCAACCATGTCTATGATCGAGTGGTACATGGAAGTCTTGAACCTGGTTGAATTTTCCTATGATTAATCAAAGATAAGTTCTCTTACTCTTACACTGAATTATATGTGGATTTGATGGTTATCTTATCTCTGATATTTATGTGGTTTTATACTGGTTATAAGCATGGTCAAATGACTAATTTATGTCATGGATATTTCATGTATTTACTTGTTACTGTTAAATGGTTGGATGCAAGAACTAATTGATGATTTAGTAGTTGAATGGAGAAGGAGGTGATCTGTCTCGTTATATTTCATAAGTCATTTCATTCATTTATGCTATGTCTTGTATCCTAGACCTGTAGGTTTCATTGATGCCAAGTGTTTGATATAATGACAATCCCAGTTGGGGAAGCTAAGGCCTAGTCTCGAGGTTGATTTTTGTTTGATCAACACTGTTATCATGTTTTTAATGAACTCTCAAAGTTACTTGTTTCTCCTACAAATCTTCCAGAATTTTCTCGAGCCACACAATTTCCTTTATTGCTTCAGCTACAGCCACATATTCTACCTCAGTTGTGGAATCTTATGGAACCGACTATTTGTGTGACCTCCAAGAGACAACACCTTATCATAGACTCATAACATAACCTGAAGTAGATAATTTGGTTTCTTTGTCTCCATCAAAGTTTGAAATAGAGTATCCAATGAAGATGATGTCACCCATGTGTGTATACTTGAGTCCAAAGTCTTGAGTTCTCTTGAAGTATTTTAGAACTCTTTTTACAGTAGGCCAATGACCCACACAAGGATTTTGCATAAACCTGGAGAGGATTTCAACAACAAATGAAATGTTTGGTATGGTAGTAGTCAAGTAGTTGAGACTTTCTACAAGCTGTTTATACTTTGTCACATCCTCAAATTATTTTTCTTCAGTGGATGTGCGATTTAAACTTTGTTCCATTAGAGTAGTTAAAGGATTGCACTTAGCCATGCCAAACTTGTTCAATATATCTCCCATGTACTTATGGGAGAGGAAAATAAACTTTGGACGTTAGGTTAATTCAATACCAAGATAGCAGTCAATATAGACCAAACCTATCATTTCAAAACATTTCCTTCTTTCCTTATGGATGTCATCAAAATATCATCTACATACACCAAAAGATACACAATTATTTTTCCAACTTTCTTGACAAACAAAGTTGCATTATCAAGATCATAATGTTTGAAATTGAGTTTCAGAAGATGCTCAGTCAACTTCTTTTACCAGGATCATGGTGCTTGCTTGAGGCCATACAAGGAATTTACAAGCTTGCATACTTTGTGTTCCTAACCCTTCACACCAGATCCTTCTAGTGGGACATAAAAACATTATCTTTAAGATCTCCATTCAAGAGATTGATTTTTACATCCATTTGAGAAAATTCTAAACATCATTTGGGTAAGAAGAAGGAGATTTCTGAAATTACAAAAGTGTTATAGCAGATTCAATGCGCTCTTGGATACGCCTAAAAACGACATTGTGTGGGTGAAATTGTGAGGGATTCCGTTGGAATTCTAGACCAGAATAGCTTTAACAGAGATAGGGAATTCCATTGGCAGGTTCATATATTTAGATATGAAGGTTATGGGTGCACATGACAAAAAGGTGGCCTGGATTTTGGTAGAAGTTTGATTCTATGGGGGGCATACAAAAAATTTAGATTTGGCTTGAGGTTCGTTGCGGATTCGGCAACAACTGGACTATTGGGGGATCCCCTTCAAATGTCTTTTCTACCATTAGATTAGCTATTTGATGAATATATTCCCTTGTAGGAGGATTTCATAGCATAACACTTATGTGGTTAGCTTTCCTTGCTCAAACATGTCGTGACATCGCCATCATTTTGGTATCGATAATAAAAACGAAGGTGCCTTCTCTACACAGTTCGTTTCTTCTCGGATTTATGTTTCATAATCTTCACTGAAAATCTCTTCTCCATCTACTCCTCCTATGGGAATGGAATATACACTGGATTTTGAAGGCTCCCTCCCTAGTATATCTTTAGTTGGCATTTCATCAATCCCTATAGCCTCGCGTTGAGACACCCCCCCATGCAATGTGATTCCTCATCTTACGAAATATCCTCCAAATTGTACCTCATCGAGGAGCCCCCATATTATAGACCCATCCTGTTTTCTTTCTGTTTTGGTCTCACCCTCTATGTCTCCATTAGAGTTTGCCTTATCCCCACCCCCTTCATGCCCTGATGATCCAGTCCTAATATCTTCTCCTTATAATTCGATAGGGAGAAACATTGATTTCCTTCTCCTCAATTATGAATTAGACCTGAAAGCTCTAACCATACATAAGGCAGATTCCCCTAAAACATCTTTGGATATCATTCAATGATCTTCTTTAAAAATCACAGTTCGTAAGACCCAGAAAAACAGTCGCAAACACTTTCATGGTTGCCTTGCTTCTCAAACTACTCTTTTTAAAGACTCTACTAGATTACTAGATGTCCCTATCATTTCCACCACTAATTCTTAGGCACTTAGAGATTTGAATCCTTCTTAAGAGAACCCATGATGAATATTCTATCTATGAACTTTTAGGTTTGGTGAACCACACCAAACAATTTGGCCTAAAACATGTAATTCAGGACTCTCAACCTTTTCAATTTTCTCATATAGGAAACACTTGTTGATTCACATTAGGCCATTTCATATTGTAGAACAATTTTCCCTTCGTGGCACATAATTAACGTTAGTTCAGTGGGTACTTTGGGTGGTCTCATAGCAATGTGGGATGCTTGCCAAGAAAATTTTCATGCTTTCAGTATTTTTGCAAGCATTCTATTGTTTGGACATATCAAAGGTATTCGCAGTCATATACATCTTCTTAATATACATGATCCATGTCAAAATTGATTAGCCTTCTGGGACCAGGTACAACAATGCAATCTTCTAAAGGTTAACTAGCTTATCTTCACGGGTGATTTGAATGCAACTCCAATACCACAGGAAAATCGGGGCACACATAGTAGGATGAATCCACCTATACATAGTTTATACAACCTCTTTGTAGATAATCATTTGGTGGATATTATCCCTTTCCTCCTCTCCCCTACATGGAATAATCAATAGGTGGGAGATGAGCAAGTGCGGAAACGATTAGATATACTTTTGGAATAAGAGGATTTGGTAGAGATTCTTGGAAGTTTGAAGTTCATGTTATAGAGGTCATGTATTTCTAATCATACGCCTATTATTCTAATGTGGAAAATAGAGAATGTATGAAGGGGGATCCTTTTCAAATTTAACAAAGTATTGCTTGAATATTTTGAATATAATGATCTTGTAAAATCCTCTAAGATGATTTTCCTGGCTCGTATGGAGGAATAAAATCCTTACCTGGGACAACCTCTTGAAGAGAGGGTTCTCAAGTCTAGGTTATTGAATATTCTTCAGGAACTCCATGGAAATAGTGGACCACATATTTTTCACATTCCCATCTATTCATATGGTTTGGAGGAGAATTGCATATTTACTGCACATATCGATAGACTGGGCATCTAATTTATAATAGAGTATAAATTTATGGATTGATGACACTACTAAATATAAGGAGACACCCATTTACATTGCATGGGAGATATTGTATGCTCATAATCACTATAAATTTGAGGGTTAGAGAATAGTTCACCCATTCACTTTAGTTGAACTATTTGTGCTAACCCATTCAACATATATGGAGACTCTAGATCTATCATAGATGGAATACAAGGAAAAAATTAATATGACTCACCTAATTTAACAAGATGGATCAATAGTATTAAACACATAATGGGATCCCTCACAACACACAAAATAAATCATATATACAAGGAAGCCAATATGGAGGCTGACAAATTGTCTAAAGAAATTCTTGTTGGGCAATATGGAGTTATGAAATAAAAATACATAGAAGGCATGAACATCAGGGAGGAAGTAACGATCTACTTGTCGTAACATCTTATGCACCTGGTCTCTACTTTTTGTTTTTTGATTGATGATCATATATATTTTCAATGAGGACTTATTAGAAATTTATTTTTGTAGATAATTTTTGTAGACTTACATGTTGATGGATAAGCTATATAGGAATACTCTTTCTGAATCCTTCTTGGGAAAAAGATGAGCCATATTATTGACAAGCCCAAAACATTCCCCTACCATTGATTGAGGCCATATGCAATGATCGTCATTTTCTGATAGCTCAAAGGGATCACAATTAATGTTGGGAGTTCCAAAGTGTACCAAAACCCAAATTTACATAAAATTGGAAAGGATATATATCCATTGATATATAAAAAAATATATAGTAATTAAAAGTTATATATGGTGATGAAGGATCAGATATCAAATTTCCTATAGTCAAAAGTTTCTATTATGGTTTCGTAATGATGCAGGCTACACTGCCTGCAATACCCGGGATCTTCTAATCCTCACGCATATAATAATGCAGTTCTTTCATTATGTCAACAACCTAAATCTGGCAATTTCCTCTTTTCAAATTAGAAGTTCATAAGGTTAAACATCTGAATCAAATTCAGGTCCACAATTAAACCTCGGCAAACACCTCTACCATAGGCAGCACCAGAATTCATATACATACGCACAGTTAAAAAAAATCCTTAATGAGACCACGTGCTCTGAGATTAACACAAAGTATTTAACTTGACAGCAATATGCACACACCAATGCCCGTACCGCCTTTCCATGCGCATGTCACTGCTCCTTATATTCTAAACTGGAAAATACGCTGCTCCAAGGTTGAATACACGGTCATATATATATATATATTTCATATGCGCACAGCTAAACAATTAATACGCGCTCCTACAAACAATTAATCGATGCTCCTTATCGTTCCACGCACACAGACAATAGTTAAAACCCCGGCCACGATCATGTGATATAAAAGACATAATTCATGTAATACATACATAATGGTGGGCCTACAGGTTTAATATGCAGGCATAGTCCTCTGCCTTCAACCCAAGCCTGAAACCATTTATGAAGACAACTTCCGCAGGCGCTATTCTGATCTTTCACATTTAAAACCAGAGACAACGAAACAACCAACTCGAGATGAATCGGGTGTTAATTCCTCAACATTCAAGTCTCTATATTGTGTCTTTTCATAAGGTAGCTCAATGCAAGCCAGCAACCCTTGCCACAGTCAACAAAACGCCAGCCAACAAGCGTTGTCACAATCGAATCAGTCGTTCAAAAATACAGTGCCATGAAAGGACATCATGCTCGGCAATGGCAAGTGTTAATAAACGGGAATACGAGCTTGAAATTCAAAGCTCTAAAATCCTATTATCATATTTTAGAAAAATATTCACATTATTGCGATACAAGGCTGATGAAATAACTGGCCGCGGTGGCTTAAAGTCCCAATCAATCTGTCCATAAAAACAACCAACGTTCTACCAGTTCACAATTGAACCACGATTGTATAAAATTACATTAATTCTCCGCCCACACACACAAAACGTACAATAATAATTCAAGGCACTGTTGTTTTCCTTTTATTTTGGAACTGGACTCTATTCTATTCTTTAAACACACACACATATATATATATATATATATTTTGATTAGAAATAACTATAGCTTTCCCAAGCAATCACCATGAATATATATATACAATCTGAAATCAAAACAACAACTTACAACTTGTGTTGGCCAGATAAGTAGAATTTGATGGCCCTTTACAAACTGCCTGAAGCTCCCAACCAGAAGAGCTCTGACACTCTATCTCTCTGATCCTCAATGCCTCAGCATTCCTAATTTATAAAAACTAAGCATGATTTAGAATCTCCCAACTAAAAGCTCTAAGTGTCTACATGCAATGCATACATAGGTAAAAAAGCATCTGGAGGCTTTTCCCATATTTTTCCCTATTCTAAAATAGAAAAGCCTTCCTTATCCCCCTCTATTGATTTTATGCCTAAAACACTCCTTATCAAAATTAAAAATAACAAAATATTTAAAATAATCACACCCCCCTTTTTATTCCATATTTACAAATGAAGAGCGTCTTGATGCTCCTGCATCATACACCCAACCTTAAATTTAATCATGATCTCGTGATCATGTGTTCGGATGCCTGGATCCCACACCTTGTGCTGTAAGTTTCCATTTGCTGCTGCTTTTGTCTGTTGTTCTTCTCCAGGTCTCCACACCTTGTGCTGCTTTGCTCCACTAGCTGCACTCTTGCAATCTTCTGTTGTCTTCTTTTTGTTGCTTCTCCTCTTTTGCTTCACTGGTGCTGGTCTCTTCCAGGACTCCTTCATCATCCTCCACATCATCATTTTAATTTCTTTGTCTAGCAGACTTTCTCGAGCTTGTTCATTTACACCTGTATTCACAAACCAATTGTTAGAATAAAAATCATAAGGCATCAGTGCCTTACTTCCCTTTGCCAGCATTTCAGTATATTGATCCCAATCATTCTTGAGATTATCATTCAATCTATCCTCAACATCATCCTTTCCGAAAATGCATCTTTATTCTGGTTCATAAACCTCTTTATCTTCATTCATCTCTGCCTTTATATTCTGAATTCTTATCCTCTGTACCTCTAGTCTCTTCTCCAGAACATTTAACTCCTGCAATAAATCTGTCATCTCCTTTGAAAAGATTTCTGTACAATCTTCAATACTTTCACAATCCCAACTTTCTGTTGTTACCATCTCATCACCGGCATATAAACTCTCAGTTTGCACAAAATGTTCAACAGTATCAACTGTTACTTCCCTTATCTGCGCTTCAGACTGATTCACTTCTTCTGCATCCATAAGAAATTCCTCTTGTGCTGTAACAATTTCATAAGATGGCACATCCTCCTCAACACCTGTAAACATACACAATTCATCAGCTTTAAAACCACAAGACTTTTTAGTCTTGACTGCTTTCTTGAGCACTTTCCTTTTAACAATTCTGCATGTGGGATTCTCAAACTCCAACTCTGGCGCAAGAACTCTAAGTCCTTTTTTCAACAAGGCAATGAGAATTTGCCTCAACCTCCTCTTCAATTGTCGCCAAATCACTCTCTTTCCCTTGAGTGGAAAGAGCCATTTTCCTATCTGCCTTTCCTAGTCTTGTAGCCGTTTTACCAGTACCTGTAATTGTCCCTTTATTTCTGCAATCTCTCTTTCTCGAACTCCACCAGTCACCTCATCTCTGTGGCATTTCTCTGAACCTCTTCCTCTGTCTCCTTTATGACTTTTAGTAGCCTTCTCCATCGCCATAAGTTCTTCAGCTATGCCTTGCATGAAGCCTCTGCCACAACAAGCTCTCTTGCTCCCACTTACCTCACCAATCCTTCCCTCCGGATCTGGTCTTTTGGTAATCATAGTTCCTCTGCTAGAACCTTTTGAGCATCCTCCACTGCTCATGTAGGCTTCCCTCATCTGCAACTTTATTCAACCTCTGTTGAATCTTCAGGTTCTGCCACATTCACTTCTCCTTCTTCCCACTGAGATTTCTTCACTATTCCTGTAGATCAAAACTTATCAGTCCCAAAAATCATCACATGAAATTAAAAAAAAAACACTTTAACCTTCAAAGGAAACTGCTCCCGCTCTAATACCACTTGATGCAAGCTGCACTGCCTGCAATACCCAGGATCTTCTAATCCTCACGCATATAATAATGCAGTTCTTTCATTATGTCAACAACCTAAATCTGGCAATTTCCTCTTTTCAAATCAGAAGTTCATAAGGTTAAACATCTGAATCAAATTCAGGTCCACAATCAAACCTCAGAAAACACCTCTACCATAGCCAGCACCAGAATTCATATACATACGCACAGTTAAAACAAATCCTTAATGAGACCACGCGCTCCGGGATTAACACACAGTATTTAACTTGACAGCAATATGCACACACCAATGCCCGTACCACCTTTCCATGCGCATGTCACTGCTCCTTAGATTCTAAACTGGAAAATACACTGCTCCAAGGTTGAATACACGGTCATATATATATATATATTTCATATGCGCACAGCTAAACAATTAATACGCGCTCCTACAAACAATTAATCGATGCTCCTTATCGTTCCACGCACACAGACAGCATTTAAAACCCCGGCCACGATCATGTGATATACAAGACATAATTCATGTAATACATACATAATGGTGCGCCTACAGGTTTAATATGCAAGCATAGTCCTCTGCCTTCAACCCAAGCCTGAAACCATTTATGAAGACAACTTCCGAAGGCACTATTCTGATCTTTCACATTTAAAACCAGAGACAACGAAACAACCAACTCGAGCTGAATCGGGTGTTAATTCCTCAACATCCAAGTCTCTATACTGTGTCGTTTGATAAGGTAGCTCAACGCAAGCCAACAACCCTTGTCACAGTCAACAAAAC
This sequence comes from Pinus taeda, assembly GCA_000404065.3. Taxonomy (NCBI): domain Eukaryota; kingdom Viridiplantae; phylum Streptophyta; class Pinopsida; order Pinales; family Pinaceae; genus Pinus; species Pinus taeda. The sequence goes on from APFE030135809.1 coordinate 85,811, forward strand.
GCCAGCCAACAAGCGTTGTCACAATCGAATCAGTCGTTCAAAAATACAGTGCCATGAAAGGACATCATGCTCGGCAATGGCAAGTGTTAATAAACGGGAATACGAGCTTGAAATTCAAAGCTCTAAAATCTTATTATCATATTTTAGAAAAATATTCACATTTGCAATACAAGGCTGATGAAATAATTGGCCTCGGTGGCTTAAAGTCCCAATCAATCTGTCCATAAAAACAATCAACGTTCTACCAGTTCACAATTGAACCACGATTGTATAAAATTACATTAATTCTCCGCCCACACACACAGAACGCACAATAATAATTCAAGGCGCTGTTGTTTTCCTTTTATTTTGGAACTGGACATATTCCATTCCTTCAAACATATATATATTATATATAAATATATATATATATATATATATTGACCAGAAATAACTATAGCTTTCCCAAGCAATCACCACGAATATATATATACAATCTGAAATCAAAACAACAACTTACAACTTGTGTTGGCCAGATAAGTAGAATTTGATGGCCCTTTACAAACTGCCTGAAGCTCCCAACCAGAAGAGCTCTCACACTCTATCTCTCTGATCCTCAATGCCTCAGCATTCCTAATTTATAAAAACTAAGCATGATCTAGAATCTCCCAACTAAAAGCTCTAAGTGTCTACATGCAATGCATACACAGGTAAAAAAGCATCTAGAGGCTTTTCCCATCTTTTTCCCTGTTCTAAAATAGAAAAGCCTTCCTTATCCCCATCTATTGCTTTTATGCCTAAAACACTCCTTATTAAAATTAAAAATAACAAAATATTTAAAATAATCACACCCCCCTTTTTATTCCATATTTACAAATGAAGAACGTCTTGATGCTCCTGCATCACATAAGTCACCATAAGGAAAAAATATGTGACCAACTCTATGAAATAGGAGTAAATTTAATTGTCGACATCGAAAGTCCAATATCTAGGAATTCTTCCTTTGTGATCACTGAACCTTCATTATATCTTGGATATGTGTAAGTGGGCTACATGATAATAAGGATGTGTATCAAATATGATATCAAACTATTGTTAAGAAAATGTTATCACTTTGGGTAACAGAGAAAACAATTATGTGACAATACATAAAATAAATAAATACCATATATACGTAAATAAATGCAAGAATTAATATATGTAAATAGGGAGAATAGAACCATAAGACAAAAAAAATATATGGTTTATACGTTAACCAATTATTATACTATTCTTTATATGATAATATTAAAGCCAGTCTGAAAAAAATAATTATTATATATATAATTATATTATATATATATTATTGAATATTTAACTTACCTAGTAGACTGTTGAGTTAAAATATCATTTCCTAATAACCTAATCTTTGTTACTCCGGGTTATTATTCCTCCCTAGAGTTTGCGGGTGAATCCACAACTGAGTCATTTTGTTAGGAAAACTATTTTATGGAGTCGGAAATAATTTGTCTTTTGCCCTCAATTAATCAAATGAATCAATAAAATTAAGGGAAATAGGTAGGGGATACAGGGTTTGTAGTGGTCCCTTAGTTGGCTCGTCTTTGGCCCTCAATTAGAGGAATCAATAAAATTAGGGGATACAGGGTCACAGGAGGTCCGTTTAGTCCCTTAGGTTTCCCCTTCATTTAAAGGTATCAAATAGGAGACATGCTGGTGGCCATGGACACGAAGGCTTCCAAGAAGGAGTGGCTCCATAAAGGTGTTCTTGGAGCTGCAATCCCATTCTTCGGCACTGATGAAATTCACTCTCCAATGGAAGGAGCTCAAAGACCACTTCAACAAACCAGAGAATCTCATACGAAAACACTTGAAAGAGCTCATACAAAAACACTTCGAACAACTCCGAATAAAAGGGAATGGAGATGAAAAGGAGAAAAAAAATTGTCGTTGAAAAGTGCACTGGCAACCCTAATGTGATCGCAGAGAAAACTTTTGCCACAGAAAGGAGCACTGGAAACCCTAATGAGACCTCGGAGGAAGAACACATTGTAGAGAGGAGCGCTGGCAACCCTAATTTGACCTCAGAAAATGGACGGTGAGGGTCTGAACAATTTCTTCGTCGATTCCCGTGGTGACACGAAGACAATCTGTAACAAAGTCCTCATGGCTCTAAGATAAGCAGTGAACCTAGAGAAGATGATTCTATAGGCCCTAGGGTGTGTTTATGTGGATGATTACTACCAAAAAATTATATACATACACTCGGGAGCTAAGACACGCCTCTCATTTTCTCTTGAACTCCCTAATTCATTTTTTTTTTCATCAGTCAAGTTGTCATCGAAGACAGAAAAATACTGAGAATATAGCTAGTACATGGAAATCTAAACTCAAACTTGAGGTTGAATCGTGGATAAGTATCGTCGAGGCATGTGCACTCCTGCAACTCTTGGCTTCTTACGAAATTTCAAAGGAATTTAAGGATGACGACCTTTGTGACCTAGTCTTTCACATTTCCTGTCACCTGGAGTTTTTGGAGCTCTTCCATGCACTTCAAATCAGTCACTAGATACGTTTTCTATCACCTAGAGTTTTTTGAGTTCTGCCCTACACTTCAAATTGGTCACGAGATACTAGGTTGGTGAGCATTTTTTTTTATTTCAATCGACCTCTAGTGTTAGTTTAGTTTTTGTATTTAGGAAAAAAATTCTTTAGGTTCCATTGTCGTTTCTTGTTGTATATAATTATTAAATTCACTATTTTCTGGGATTTCATATGTTTTTCCCATTTTTATTTTTCTACTAGTTTCTTTGAGTCATTATTTGTGCTAACAGAAATATGATATTTTTCTTGCACGAAGGCCTCTCACTTTCTAGCATATTTTTAGATATTGCACCTTCTCAAATGTGTTAATTTTGTCTTCTAGCCAAATTGACACAGCGAGTCTTTCAGGACCTCCCTTCCCAGACACACAGGGACACATCTGAATTTTTATGATTCTACTGATAGGCCCGCCCATCTACGCCCTTCCGTACAACCATTTTAGATCCCCACACCCCCATATGCAATCTTTTCTGCGACTTTCATTTTCCGAGAGGTATGTAAATAGATTTTCTTGCAAATCTCAATTTTCCTTTGATTGATAATAATTCAAACCATCATTTTTCATTAGGTTGACGATAATATCTAATCATCTATGTTTGAGCTTTTTCATTCTGGCACAGGGAAGCTTGGCATCTTGATCTATGAATCGTATCAGTCTGTTCATGTCAACTACCAATTATCGGATTGACATATCTACAAGTAATGGTACCATATTAGGGATTAATTGTATTGATTTTGGTCCAATTTTTATCTTGATTGATTGCAGTAACTACTATTTTCATATTGCCCATATTGTTAGTTTGGCTATAGAATGAACTTTATGTGCAAGATTGTTATCTGACCTCTTTATTTTAAATTCCTCAAAATTACATCTGAAGGGTTTCTCCTGAATTTCATGATCGAGGGAATTAATTGGACCAACCTGCATGACAGGTGAGAAAGAATTATGATTTGTCTTACTAGAGCCTTCAAATGAGTATGTGCATATATAACAATTTCATGCCAATAACTGGGATACTCAGGAGAGATAATATTGAGGTTCTTGGATGTATTTCTCAATTAGATACCTAGCATTACACTAAAATAGAAAGAAAATTTATGTGTGGGAACATAAAATCTCCACAATATTGCCTGCATGACAAGTGCCAAAGAGATTGTCTACATTTTAGAATCTCTTTGATAATGTCTTGTAGCATAAAGGGTAAACAAGGGACCTGCCACAATATCAATAAGCTGCAACTATAGAGAACACATAGATAATGACTGCATGCCAAATAGGGTCCAAATGGCATCAAGGATCTTTTGTTTTCAAGATATGGTTGGAAAAATGCTTTATAGATATAGATCCTATTATAGGAGAAAACGTAAATTCTTCGTGCATAGGAAAGAACAAATTCAACTATGCATTCACTACATGCATCTCCCTCTATGGTTTTGGTGGGGAGTTTTTTATTTGAGTTAGAGCATTTTGTAAGAGCTCTTTCTTGATAGGTATTATTAATTGGAAATTTAAAATAAGAGAGATTCTTGCCATCACAAGGGAGCTTAAATCCAAGTATCCAAGAATTGGATGCATGTAGGAGTTAAATTATACGGATATAGTAATTTTATTTGGAACATGGGGTAAGGCTGAAAAGAATGACCAATTTCAAGGATCCCAATTTCATAAATGTGTTCCTATGATATCCAGGGGTGTAGAGTTCCCATGGAGACTTCTAGGGATGTGATTTCTAAAATGCTACTTGAAGAGTCCATGAATCTTGGAGGGCCCCCACTGTAACAGTTGAAAAATACACTAACTACTCTTGATATCATCTATTTTGAATGCAAAACTCACAACTCCAAAGGCTAAGGTTACCCAGTCATAGTTCACTTGTCCCTAGTATAATTGCCATACATGTTCACAAAATGACCATATTTTCCACGAGATTACTTTTAAAAAAATAGTTTTGTGACTTAAATAACGATGTATGTTGCGTTTGAGATTATGTGAAGCACTCATTTTTATGAATATATTAGTTGTTTATGCTGTGCAACATGTGATCAGTTGGAGGGCTCACACGTAGCCATATTTTGCCTCTTCATAGTTGAAAAAGGCTATATATGTTGACATCGAAAGAATAAAATAAATTAGGAATTTCTGCTAATGCAAGGATGAAAAATACGCTTGATTGTGTTTTATATTATGTTGCAAGGGTTATAGTTCTTATTTACTGTGCATTTCATAAAATTTGATAGTTAGATCTCTTTCAACTGAAGCAACCAGGGTCTGTGGGCGTGGGTACAAGATTGCTATTTTTGGAATCCTTATGAGTGGAGGTGCAGGATGTTGCATCAAACAACTAAAATATTCTCTTTCTTTTCCCTGGCAGAATGACCTCCACAGTTTATTTTGTCTAAACCCCTGGACAATAGTAGATAACCTGGCGGTTGCCACTGAGGGAGGAATACACTTGTACCTATCAATCGGAATGATAATATTTTCCATTGGTGTACTTAACTTATATTGACTTAAATAGGAATTGGTTTGAAATTTGTGGTTATGTATAACACTCCTTTTATGAATATATGAGTTGCTTATGCTATCCAAAATGTGACTAAGTGGAGGATTCAAAAACATCCATATTTTGTCTCGATTATTGAAATATTTTGTCTCGATTATTGAAAAATGCTATATCTATTGATATCTAAAGAATAAAAGAAATTAGGTATTTCTATTGATGCAAGCATGAAACAGATTCTTGATTGTATTTCATATTAAACTATGTTTGAAGTGTTCTAATTATTCTTCACTGTGCATTTTAAAAAAATTGGTAGTTATATTTGTTTCAATTAGACCAACCAGGGTCCTCCTTGAAGGAGGATTTCATGAGATTCTTCTCTGCAAACTATAAAGATGACATAGCCATGATGATCCATTCAGAACTAGAAAATATTATTAAAAAAAAAAGTTGCACATTACCAATGCCCTTCCAAGTACACAAGCAAACTCTGTTATAAGAACCTGATATTCTCTGTTACAAGACATTTGAGTCCATTATTCTATTGGGACGCCATGGCTTCACTGTCATGGATATGAGAATCAGAGTGAAAGGAGGGAACACTTGCAGATCTAAGCCATTAGGCAGAGAATTGCTGTGGCATGGATATGAGAATCAGAGTGAAAGGAGGGTACACTTGCATATTTGCGCCATAACACAAAGAATTGTGAAGGCCCTAGTTTCCTTCTACTAGAAGTACGTGGACGAGCAGTTGAATAAATATATAAAGGATATCCTCATCAGGTATGATAGGACTCTGTGGGTGGCTGATCCAGGGCGCTGTGAGCCCAAGAAGTTTAGAGGTCGTTGTTCTCATGCTCCTTTCTAGAACTCCTGCGGTTGAAGTCCTACATGTCATGGTATTTTTGTTAGGTTTGTTCAGGTAGTTTTTATATTATGGAGTTCAACTTGATTATTTTCATTTAAGACCATCATAAAGTTCAGGGTTTTAGTATATTTCATGTTTGTTGTAATTTTTGCAAGCATACCAGGTTTTGAGCTGACGTGAGCCGAAATAAATGCTTAGTTTTGTTTGAAAAAATATTGATGCCATTTTCATGACTTAGAAAGGGAGTTGTGGATCTCAAATAAAAGGGGCAGATAGATGGGTTCCAGGCATAGGGGTATGTCGATTATCAATAGAGAAAAATAGAAGGAAAAATTATGACCTAATGTTGTAACCATGTACCCAGAGTGTTTTACTCAAAAAAATGCCTATGCTAGTGAAAATATCACTATATGTATCCCGAGAAGAGGGGTAACTAGTCCCATAAGCATTCATGATCTTGTTGTAGACTTCAATACGAACCACCAATGTTAAAACTATGAAACTTTTTTGACATCCTTTGTACTCTCCACTTCTTTGATCCTACCACTAAAATTGTATTTCTTTACTGTGTGTTGATCATCCTGAAACTATGTCACAAAGAATGTACATGAATCATTTGATTTTATTTTCAGGGGCATGCTCATGAGCTTAAAATTTAAATAAATGTGTATAATTTAAATTTTGAAGCAACAAACAATTTTACCTTATAATGTTGTTGGTTATAAACATTTATTTTATGTTTATTTATGGAATTTACTTAAAATATTGTTTCTTAGGATTGTTTGAATAGTGATTTTGTAGAAAATAAAATTTAATAAGAATTTTGAGAGGCTTATGCTTAAATTTTCATTCCTTATTTCCCATCATAACATTGACTATTATGGTTATAGAGGAAGTCAGTTTGTTTGTTTCTTTTGATATATTGGCTCTATACCAGAAGTTGCATCCAAATTGTACATTCTATTTAGTTCTAGCAAGATTAGTTATATACCATTATGTATAAAAATGTACATGTACACATGGTGTTCCCTTGGAAGTAAATTACAAACGTTGAAGTTGGTTTAACATATCTTGTTTTGCTTGTTACATTATAGACATCATAGCCTATAGAATGTATCTTAACAAGCACTGGTTAGATGTAATAGACCATGAAAGATCACTTAGAAACCTAAAGTAATTAAACAAGTGTTTTTTAAGGTGTCAATTAGAATACAACATAAGTACACAAACCATGGCTTCTGCACCCAAAAATAAGGACACAAGTTGGCATCCACTATTGGCATGAGAACTCTTCTAACTCTTATAACTTATGTTGTCTCTAGGAACAATATCTTAAAGACCAACATAGCATGAAACTTTCATGTAGGTATACTTAATCCCATATAATTACGTGCAAGAGTCCAAGTCATATATTGATAGCTTTAACTAGGTTATTCCTTAGAACTAAAAGAAATCTTTACATGCCTAAATTTTGTGAAGATTTGCTACTAACATGGTTGTTTGAAAAATAGACTGCCCCTAATGATTCACCTATGTTTTCATTGAGATCAAGATATTATTGTTTGAATGCTCCACATGGCTTGGTGCCTAATTTTCATCAAACTTAGTCAATATTTCCCATTTGACATAATGTGCATAAATAGATTATGCTAAAAATTAGGTGATGCATGTGGCAGTAATACATACATTTTATTAGTGGGCTTTAGTTGATCTAGTGGCAACTTGATCCAACCATACTCCATGGTATATTTAGAGTTAAGTTCCATGATTCCATGCACGTGTTGTTTTAGAATATGTGATTCCAACAAAGTCCACATTCTCCTTGTGACTAGTTTGGCAATACCCATGACGATGTTGCTCAACCTTGCCAAGTTCCTTGAACCAAGGTGTTGGCATCATGACAGTTAATTCATTGAATTTTTTAATCACAAAAATATCATAAATTCATAGGATTGTCAAAGTTAACTGAATGCACTTCCAACCTCATTATTTGACTGGGAATTCTAGTGACTAGTTCATTATTCATTGAGAGTCAACTTTCCCTCAAATCATTGGTGTAATTGTGTGGATACTTCAAACCATTTTCATTGGTCAAAATCATCCACATTGGGATTTAACTCATTTTTTTGTTGCTTGGAGTAATTCACTCACACATCTAGTGTTTCATCCATTTGTGGTACGTTGGTTATGGTATATTCATCCAGGTAATTTTTATAAACTATATTACGAAACTAAAATCATTTGGATGGTTTTCTGACTAGTGTAGACATCATTTTAGTGATAACCTACTTATAAATTTTCTTAAATGTTAAATGTACAGCTCATATATATTCTTGTGGGATTTATTATTGTGGGAAAAGTGTGTTCTCTATTTCCCAAGCTAATAATCAGTGCACCATTGTGTACTTGTGGCATCAAATACCAAGGCATGTGCATGGGCACTCATGAACAACCATTCATATTTGAATTATTGGAGCTAAATTCTTAATTTTCATGGTTCTTCTTGTTATCACAATAGATTTTGGGAGCTACAAATTTGTAAACAGAGGCCTTTTTATCTAGTTGGAATTGTAAGCACTCAAATCTTGAACCCAAATTGGAAGGTATATTTCTCATGCTATTGTCATATGGAATTAGAGTGAATTCACGTTGGTGGTTAGCATTGGTCTTGGATTTCCATGGTAAGAAAAACAAACCTTGAAAAAATAGCATAACATTCAAAAGAATCATAAAAACTTAAGCTACAATGTTGAGATTTATGATTCTTTGGCATAAGTTTTAGTTTTGGTGTTTACCTTTCTTACAAAACTTTGTTAGTTCTTTTTTAATTGGGAAATTATGTTGAAACCTTATGATGCTTCTTTGTTGTGTGTTTGGGGAAGATAATATTCACTAGAAGTATATCCTTTCCACATTTAAGTTGATACAGTAATAGATGCTTTGCCATATGAGTTGTCTCATACTTGGTGTTTCTGTTTTTTCAAGCCATTACATGAGACTCAGTTTTGATAAGATCTGAGAAGGCCAAGCATGATTTGGGTCATAGTTTTAGGTGTGTTGAGTCCATAGTGCCACGAATATTAGGGCAATAGGTGGGTAGCTGACATGCCACCCTTTTAAAAAAATAAAAATTTAACTTTATACATGCATCTAGGCAATTTGTCATTGTGCAATTGAGTATTAAAGAGAATGGAAAAGTCATATATTTTTTTCTTTTTTATGTGTATGAGGAAATGAGCATCTATTATATTTAAATAAAAAAATGTATGCTTCAGTGGTGTTTGACTTAAGATTATCCAACCCAATTGAAGCAAGGGGACATAATTTTAGTTTGAGTGGTTGGTTATATCATTACTAAATGTGAGCCCTTGAGGCATGACCTTATATCTAAAATGGCTCATATTGTTGTGTTTCACTTGTAATTATCTGTACAAATATTCTACTGTAGTGGACCTAGCTTGAGTTTTTGAGCCTAGTGTGAACCTTGTCAAAGGCCTCACCAATAGTCTAGTTGTGAAAGCAAGGCATCTATTTATGAAAACATGAAACTAAATTTAGTGATCAAGAGAGCTTATTCATGCTACACTACTACTCAAAAGAGTTTATTCCTTTTCCTACCGTACCATAGCATGTGCAAAATGAGGGTGCTACCTAAAATGAGTGATCCACTGCAAACACCTTAAAACTTCATCAATACAATGTTTTCTTCCCTTATGTAAAACATTCTAAAAGTTTTCTATATTATTCTACATTTTTCTAGTTTGTTGAATATTATCAATTTTTCTTTCTTTAAATATCTAGGCTAATTATTATTGTTTAAATTGTTTGTCTTTTATTCATAACATTTTATTGAGAATTTGAACTCCATTATAAAGAGTTACTGCTTATGATAACAACTTATTTATGTTATTGTTCTCATAAACAATCAGGATCCAAAAAAAATTTAGTCATTGAGGGATTGTTTGTAGTTATTGAGGGATTGTTTGTAGTTATTGAGGAATTGTTTGTCTCACTCCTTAAAGAGTCAATTCCCACGTCTAGTAATCAAATTGTTATTTCTCATTACACAATTGTTGTTATATTTGTATATTAATTGGACTTGAAGTATAACTTTAACATTGATATCAAATAACCTCAACATTGTATTACAAGGCACTAGAATTTGGCCCATGGAGGTCTGACCATGTCTATTTACCTTCATACTAAGGATTCCTAGTGATCTGAAACGCTCTAGAGGAAAATTATTTATTTTAGATGAAACGAGACTTAAACTAATAATGGTGGCTTATTGTAATTCCACTGAGACGTGATAGAAGTGACTCATTATAAATATGCCTTGGTGATTACTTGCATAGGTGCAATTGTTGTGGTTGAATCTCCCAAGTAAGTATTTAATACCCTATTCAAGGACCTCACAAATATTATAGGACTCTATTATCACTAGTATTTATCTCATTGGTTATTCAACCAAATTTTTGTATGCAAACTATGACTCGAAAGTACTCACGCTAATTATCTATGGATAGGAGAACACAGTTGCGAGACTATGAGTGGGAAGCACTCCCAAGTATGGCTGGTGTGGCCCTAGGTAAAATATTATCTAAATACTTATCTGCCACAACATGTAAGAGCATTGTAAATGAGAAATATTTTAACCCTGCCTCCTACTTCTAGTCAAGGAGAAATAATAATCTTTCTAAATGCAATTTTACTTATGTCCCATGCTATGATATTCATTTTCGATTGAACGAAGAGACGAGATGCCATTTTATTTCTTTCCCATGTTATGCTCTTCACTTTGCATTGAACGAAGACATGATGATTAAGATTAGAGATCTTGAAACCAATATGTTTCAAAATTAAAACCTACTTACGAATTGATTTTTTGCTTTATAGTTTGTCTTCAATTTGTGTTTCTCACTGTAAAATAAAAGTAAAATCAATGCACAATATTAGTCAATAGGAACCATCCAATGCAAAATAGCTAATGGAAATAGATATTGCAGTAGTTTGCACTTGTTATTGATGGCTTGATATGATTCAAAATCATATATTGTATTTTTGTTATGAATCAAACACTTAATATTCAAATTACAATAGAGAGGGTTGCAGAAGAGACAAATTATGTTCGATTGTTATATCTATTGCAATATATATCTATATATCTATATATCTATATTATCTATACACACACACACCCACAACACACACACACCACACACACATATATATTACATATGGACAATTTTGTATTTCTCAAAATACCTTTGGAGAGAGTATAAGGGAAAAAGTGTGAAGACCAATGGTGTGGTGGTATTTTTCATGTCTCTCGGTGAGAGAAATAGCCCGATGTTCGTCTTTGTGTTTCTCAAGTAAAGTTGAGTCCAACATCTTTCTTTAATGGTATCAAAGCCTTCTTTACTGTTTTGTGATCTGTGAGATAATATAAAATATAGATAGAGTCTAAGGCAAGCGAGGAAGCCTTCAACCACTTTTGTTCTACAATTATGAATTAGATTAAAAGCTACTTCAGTCCATCTGCTTAGTTTATATTCTAAGTTTCTGTGTGTTTCAAATGATCTATGATAAAAGAATTTTCTTTTAAATGAACAGGATTAATGAATTAAATAGTATAGAAGCTAAACATGATATGGAGTAACAAGCAATAATAGATCCTTCTAAATGGAGTCCTCTCGAGTTAACCAACTCTCAGGTCTATAAGGACACTACTATGCAAGTACTTACCAAGAAAATCATACTCAAAGAATTAGAATTAAAAATATAAATCTTAGGAGAAGCAACCTAAATTGTTTGCCTAAAATTATTTCAAGAAAAAGAGTTACAAAAATTTCAAGAGTATGCCAAGGCCAAAAAATATGCCTATATACATTTAGGTGGAATCAGATTAGGTTTAGTACCTTTATTTAGAAATGGGATAAATGCTCAAGTCTTAGCATAATTGTTTGATTACAGACATTTAGATTATTAACAATCTAGAATCGGGTCAATCACAGGAAATCTAATTGCAGGATGTCAATATGGAACCATTTACCCAAACTATACAATGAGCTTATCTGATAGTTATATTAAGGATGCATGAAAGTTAATGATAGGGGTGCAACATCTGAAAATGTTGCCAGAATCCGAATATCTGTCAATAATTATGCACACCTCTTTTCAGTTAACCAATACAACTCATTCTAAGATGAAACAAACCATTCTTTAATATTGTGTTACAACATGACTAGCAATAGTAGAAGCCCAAGGATAACCTACAAATAAGTAGGCTTACCAGAAAGTTGGTATTTTGAATATCAAGAAGCAACCAAGGTAGTAAAGAAAAATAAACATCCCGAGAGGATAGCTTTTTCAGAAGGAAAAATCTAGATAATTCCTTCTCATATGGATCAAATAGAAAGTCCTATCTTTAGACCTCCAAGGTCGCCTGTAGGTAATCCAATAAATGCAATAGAAACAGATAAAACAAACCAGCCAAGTAGCAGTAGGTCATATAAGACAGAAAATAGTAATCATTTGATTATACCAAAAGAAAATCCATTTATGCTAAAATCATTTTAGTTCAGAGGAGTGATGTTTCAAACATCTGAAGAGCCAAAGGTACCTAAGGGATATACATCATTATGTGAATCTAATAGTCAAATGTGCTTACCAAAAGGATACCAAGCTTTAAATTAAAAAGCATTTAGAACATTCTCATCTTCTATCTCTAAAGGAGAAGAATGGCAATTTCAAGGGTAAAGATTTCATAGAGGTGGAAAATGGCCACCTAAGACAAAATATTGTATTACCAATGACAATAAGTCACAACATCCAAAAGCAAGAGTTGATTGTGCTCCTTTGTTGCAACGTGCAACTATATCTCCAAAAGATCTAGATGAATATTATCAGATCTCAAATCATCTATCAAACTCGTGCAATCATGCTTATGAAGTAATAGATGATTTAGGATGTCACGCTAAAGAGATATTGCAAAATTTAAAGTTATTTCAAGATAATATAATTTTAGACAGGAAAGCAAAGGAAGAACACAGAAAGGAAAGGGAACTTAAGAAAAAATAAATCTAAATATAATCAATTTCAAAATTTGGGCTCATGGCAATATTTTAAGCAGGATGATTCAGAAGTCTCTAGTTCTGAGTCCATCCCCGAACCAAAAAACACTGAGGTATTTTCCTTTTCTGAGGGGGAAGGAATAAAAAAGACATCAAAAGAAATGCCAAAAATATATGACTTCAAAAAAGGAAACTTAAAACTAGAAGAAGCATCAAACAAATTTCCTAGTTTTATAAGACCCAGTCTCAATAAAGCTCATATTTTCCATTCAATACCAAAGTATCCAAATATAGAACAATATCTAATGGCATCAAATAGCAATGGCTACATTCTAGATCTAGATCATTCAAAAAATCCTGAAGACTCAATAAGAGTCTGGATTGGTGCTTTATGACAAATGTAATTAAGAGCTAAGCTGGATAATGCTTCAATATTTAGCTTGGAAGAAAAAAGGATGAATGGTGTAGTCTATATTTGGTGGCAAGGACCATCAAATGCTGAACGAGAAGAAGTCATGAAAGCAGGACTCCCAATATTTGAGTAATTATTGAGAAATTAGTTCTATATAGAGCCAGAGGACTCAAAGAAACAAGCCATGGTTGATTTAGCAAGAATGGAACTAAAAGATGCCAAACATCTAGATGAGTACTCAGGGGAATATTTCAGGTTGGTAATGACTACAGAATTGAGCAATGATTTAATGAATAAGGTCACATATTTATCAAAACTCCCAAATAATATAGGTGACTTAGTATTAAAAGATCTAGAAGAAAAAGGTAAATTTTTGCAAACAATCTATTGGGTATATATTATAAATCATTATAAGTAGAAATTGAAATATCTCTATCGGCAAAAGAATGCTCAAGAAATTTCTACAAAACCTTCACAGGAATGTTGCAAAGAACTTCTCCCATGGACACCTATTAGAAAGAAGCATCATAAAAAGAGAAGGTATGGGAAATAAAAAGTAAGAAGGGTAGAAAATCCAAAAAAATTCGTTTCCAAAATATAGATATTTTAAAAGAAGAAATGCTCCAGTAAAATTTGGATGTTGTTTTATCTGCAAAAATAAAGGGCATTTTGCTGCTACATGTCCAAAAAACACATCATCAAAATTAAAGAAATGGATGAATTTATAGATGATTGGTCTATTATAGATAGCGATGATCATTGTTCTGAAGTTTTTATGTTATCTGAAATTATATCTGAAGCAAATGATACAGAAGAAGAAAATGATATAAGTACAAAACAAAAAATGAATATTTGTATCAGTTCATATTGTGAACTAGAATCGGAATCAGAAGAATTAGAATACTTAAGCATTTCAAACTTCAGTGAAACGGAGGATAAATTAGAAGAATCAGAAGACAAAGAATCAAAATCAGAGGATGAAGCAAAAATCAATGTAAGATCAGTAAAAGGTAAATAAACAGTAAGTGATATCTATTCAAAAGCTCCAAGCCTTTGCCTTATTCCAAAAAAACATTGGTGATTCAACTTATTTTGATTCTTCTAATCAATATGATGTAAAGGCTGAAAGTAATTTGATGAAGAAATTTGTTAGAGCCAATGATCTCTTATACATAACAATAGAATTACAGTCAGGTAATAGTTGGATTGCAGTTGATGCTTTCATTGATTTTGGAGGATCTAATAATATGGGAAGGCCAAGCCTATTCAAATCCTCTTGGAAGCCATTAAAAAATCTCATCAATTTAGAGACAATTGGAGGCAATATTACCTTAACACAGTATATAGATAATATTCCAATGAGAGTAGGAGGGAGTATTATAAAAATTTCATCCATGCACTATTATGATCAGTCAAGTAGTCTGATATTGGGTATGCCATTTATAACATCTGTTCTCCCAATGAAAATTGACAAAGACAAAATAATATGTAATATTAAGAAAAAAGCAGTATGTGTAAATAGGATATCTCTACCAAATTTAGAAGTAAAAAATATAAAGATGAACAAGAAACCCAAAATGAGAAAGCAAGAAACTGATAGCAATTACTGGCAAAAAGTGTTTTATAACTATGAAACAAAGGAAAAACAACAAAAGCTTAACAAAGCTATCAGAGAAGACAGTTGGTTAGAAGAATAGAAAGAAATCCAAAAGAAGATACTTAAATTCTCTTCCAACTATCCTCAAGAATTCTGGGATAGAGAAAGTCTAATGTAAGACATAGAGACACCTCATGACAATGGAGTTCAAGGAGGTATAATTCCCTGCACACCTCAGGACGAACAGGAAATGAAAACACAAGTACGAGAACTACTTGCACTTAAACATATTGAAGAATCAAGTTCTCAATATTCATGCTCAACTTTCATTGTAAGGAATCATGTAGAAGTAGTTAGAGAAAAGGCCAGAATGGTTATCAATTATAAACCACTTAATGCTATTACAAGAGATTTCGAATATCCACTCCCAAGACAAGAAGCTATAATGCAAAAGATTAAGAATTCGAAGATATTCTCTAAATTTGACATGAAGAGTGGATATTATCAACTTTAGGTTAGACCAGAAGACAAGCATAAAACAACATTCTCATGTCCAACGGGATTCTTTCAGTGGAACCTGGTTCCATTTGGTCTAAAAAATGCACCTGCTTTCTTTCAAAGAAGAATGGATAGTATTTTTGGTAGGTATGATTTTATAATTGTGTATATAGATGATATTCTGATACATAGTGAAAATATAGAAGAACATATTCTACATCTATATATTTTCATGAAAGAAATAGAAGCCCATGGAATTGTATGATGAGATAAGAAGATAGAGTTATTCAAAGAGACTATTGAGTTTCTTGGGATTATTATAATCGATGGACAAATCCAAATGCAGCCTCATATTGTACAAAAAAATTCCAGTTTTCTAGATGAGTTGGGAGACAAAAATCGGATTCAAAGATTTTTAGGAATACTAAACTATGTACATAAATATATTCCTTTGTTATCAAACAAGACAAAAAATATCAGAAAATGCTTAAATGGTGGATGGAGCAGTGCTACAACTACAACAGTTCAACAAATCAAGAAAGAAGCTCAAAGCTTGTCAAAGCTCAAACCTCTAGGCAACGGACAACTCATTTTACAAACAGATGTATCAGATGAATTTTGGGGGGAAGTTATCATCAAAAAAGGAGAAAATAATGAAGAAAAAATCTATGCTTACAAATCAGTAGAATTCTTAGCAGGTCAAAAAAAAATTTATGACAGAAAAAAGAGACTTTGGCCATATTCAATGGACTACAAAAATATGAATTATATCTTGCACCAATACATTTTATTATCAGAACTGATTGTAAAAACTTTCAGTATTTTTTAAATGCAAAAATCGAGCGACAAATGGCTAGAGGAAGACTCTTGGCAAATCTGGTTTCAATAATATGATTTTGAAATACAATGGATACCCGAGAACTCCAACTGGTTAGTAGATGTGCTAAATAGAGAAATGAATAATATGTTTAGGGTTGACATCAAAGATGACTACCAATATACAGTGGAAAAAAGACTTCACAGGCTTGAACAACATTTACCAGAGCTCACAACAGAAATTAAAAAAGTGGTAGGATTAAGGCTCAGAAGAAATTAATGGATAAATCAAATAAGAGGCTATCACACCAAAAATATTGGTCCGCAACTGGGCATAAATGCAGAACTCTGTAAAATATATCCATGTGAAGGTATGAAGATCAAAATCCTTTTTCAAGCTCTGACAAACATGTGGTCCATTTCTTGGACTCCACATATGATAAATATTTTGAAAACACCTAACAACTATCAATTAGTAGGATGTGTTGATTTTGGCTTAGGAATTTATAATTCTACAAGATTTTTAGATGAACATAAAATTCCCATTCAGAACAAAATCGCGAGATGTCTACTTTCTCTTAGAATCCCAAATCTATGGGATCAACTGAATCAAACCTTTCAGCAAAGTTGGGGGGAAGATTATAAAGGAGATGACAAATTTCCAATGTTCAATCTAATAGAAGAACATGCAGACTAGATTATCAAAGAAGGTAGATGGATAAAGAAGACAAACAAAAGAATATCTCAATGTATAGAAAGATCTCTAAAATATTTGAGATTACAGTCTAAACCATGGGAAACAATCAGATTAACAGAAGAATTAAGTTTAAATCCTTTTGATCAGCTATGGACAGAATCAGAATCTAGACCAAAGGCTTTCAAGTTAATCAAAAATAAAAAGTTAATTCAGGAACTTTCTGATTGGTTTAAAATTTTTCCAGAAAAGACATTAACATAAAAAAGCCATTATCCAAGAAGCAAATAAAATAATTGAAGACAAAGTAGTTAAAATAATAATTAATGTTAAATCATTAATTACATTGTTGATTTGTTCAGGGATTTGGAGTGATGACACATTATGTCTTATTTGCCTATTGGTAACATCTGGAAGCTACAGTCATATAATTTTTTATAATAATTGGATTCAAAAAGATGAAGTTAATATGATTTGTTTGCAATGGATAAGGCAGTTTATAAATACAAATGTTGATGTTTCGAACTTGACAGGTTTAAAATTCCCAGTAGATCATGTGAACCATCTCTGTGGAGACAAAAGTTGGATCCAAAGTTTTGAGATAGATAGTTTAGTGCATGCAAATGCTCTAAGAAAAGGAAAAAGATTTGATATGATGAGAAAATATAAAGCAAATATTGAAGAAGGATAATCATCCACCAAAGATGCTCATAAACAAGAAAATTTAGCTCCACCTTGGTACGAAGATTCCCAAGCTGACCCCATGCCTCAAGAAACCGACAACGAATATTTACTAATGGCTCCTAAACAAGAAAAACCAGAAGATGTTGATATGAATTGTGATAATTGTAACATGGATTGTTGTGTCTATGACAATAGCCACAGTGGATAATTTTGTACAAAGTATATTTTTCTTTTTCTTTTGAAAGATTGAGCAGACACTGTGCGGGTACGAGTCCTGGCATGACCCTCAATCATTCAGATTCTTAGGCTAAGTTTGAAATCTGGATTTAGAATCTGAAGAGACTTCTCTAGTCTATATATAAGTGTTTTGAAAATGAGAAGGCATCGTGAGGTGTGCTCTCATATTATGTTGTTCACATGGTATGTACATGTTTGCTTGATTTATTATAGAAGATTGTTGGGCCACCTGTCTGAGGATAGTTCTGTATTTCTCGAAAGACCTTTGGAGAGTATAAGGTGAAGTGTGAAGACCAATGGTGTGGTGTTCATTTTCATGTCTCTCGGTGAGAGAAATAGCTCAATGTTCGTCTTTATGTTTATCAAGTAAGTACTGAGTCGAACATCTTATTTTAAACCATGTTTTTCAAATGCATAATGCAAATCGGTCGTAACATTGCATTTATTAGTTGCAAGTTAGGATCTTGATGATGAGAAACAGACTCTGGAATGCCTTCAAAATATGTGATAACTCTCAGATAGATTGCAGGTGTACTACAGATGAATACAACTTGAGAAATGCTCCATATTGTGACATTAAGGCATATATGGAGGGCATTATACATTTCATCCTCTCCGCATAAAGATCCACTTGGGACTATGCTAGTGATAACTCACCAGAGCATTGGATCTATACTAGTGGTATTATCAAAACAAGGGACAAGAAACAATAAACATAAGCCTTTTACACTCCCAAATGTAATAACAGGTTCCAAGCATGTGCAACATTGCCTCTAGGTTCTCTTGTATAAGCCTAATTAAGATAACAATAGAGTGTTATCCCCCCTTGATTTTTTTGATAAAACTCATCTTTAAGTATTGATATAAATAATGATAATATCATTTTTTTCACATACAACTTCCTTGGGGAAACCGTCCAACAGTTTCTTCACATTCTATGAATGGTGCTCTTTTGTTGGTAGACATGTGCCAACCCTCAAGGGACCCAAGTAGATTATACGTTTTGATATTTTTGGTCATTATGGCTTTGGCATGGCATGCCAAATCACTTGAACTAACTGTTGGGTCTACAAAACAAGTTTATCTATCTACCTATATAGATATATATACACATATTCGTTTTCTTTAAACCTCATGAGTATTTTTTTCTTAGGAGAACACCTTGTGAAAAACCCTTCAAGTACTTTTCCATGATACATGGATGGTGAATTTGGTAAAGAAGTGGCCCTAATTAGGGTAGTTAACTACTATGGGACCAAGAGAGTTGAATCTACAACCTCCCTAACTTTGGGTGAGAGGTCTCACATTTGGCTCATGACAGATTTGATTACATGGCTTACATATCAATGAGCTAATTAAAAATACAAAAAGTTCTTTCTTGAATTAAAAGGACATATATTAGACATTTTACAAGCAATATCTAAAAGTTGTTGGCTATCACAAAACCTGTGAACTATATCAACAATAGAAAACAAACTTTTCATGGATTTAAAAAACAAAAATACGTCATTGTAGAAGTCAAAGTATCTGCTTGTAAAGAATTTTGTAGCTAATTTTCATGAATGAAATCATTTGTATGCCAATGCTAAGAAGTTGAAATGGTTCAAACGCCCTGCTCCAACCCCAATTCCATTTTGAAAGGCCATCAACTACCTTGTTCCTATCCTTCTATACGTGAGACAAAGTAGTGTGTTGCAAGGTTGTCATTTAATATTGTATATGATCATGGAGTGGCTATAAAGTGAAATTTTTGAGTGTTGATTCCTTTTTGCTTGACATTTTGATCTTTAAAACATTTGAATCCTAGGGTAAACAAAGAAGGCACTTCTATTTGCACATAATGCTTTCTCGAGATGTTGTTTAATGGAATGAAATAAGAGTGGGATGTACGTTGAATGGTAATGACAAGGAGGACCTAAAACTATTTGGTCAAATCCAGCTTGAGGGTATAAATTTTGGATGCTACGAAATGTGAATAGGTGTTCCATTTGGGGATTTTGTAGTATACAATTTCTTCATTTTCTATCCTCTTTACACTTCCTTTTAATCAATCTCTTCACTCCTAGAAGGTGTTTATCATCTTTTCCTTAAAACTAGTTTATGTTAAGACTTTTGGGGATAGATAAGATTTAGAAAAATTGCCATAATGTGACTTTTGACATGTATTATTGCATTATATTGTGACATGTTTCCTTCTAGGCATGGGTTTGAGATAATCCTGGAGTAGGGTTCTAGAAATATTCCCAAACTTGAAGTAGGTGGTTATTTTGTAGGATATTTCTATTGTTGATTTACTATTAGTTTCATATTGTTATGTTGTGATGTGCATTCTAATGCATCCATACAACGTTCTTTTTATAAGTAGGACTTTCTACACCTAATTTCGGGGTTCATAGTATGAATATTTGAATTATTGAAGACATTGCTTCAAGTTATCATCATTTAAATCATTGTTGAGATTCCTTTAAGGTTTTTTAAGTAAATACTGATGTACGAAGGAATGGAAAAACGACAAAATTTAGCTCTTTGGATCTTTGCGAGGTGGGGGGAGGGTACGCTGATTTTTGGGACCAAATTCTTTTGTTGCTTATATATTTACGAAACTTGTCTACAATATATTGTTTTCATATACATCAAAGAGGATATATTTTTTTCTACATTTTGTTTACTTTCCATCATCTATGTTTTATTATTCCCGTTTGTAGCATCTCTATATCATTGTTGAATTGGTAAATTACAAACTGTCTTACGTCTTTAGTTGGGGTTCCGTAAATATCAACGCTAGTAATTTTGTCTACATCTTGCATGCAATAATAGCTTTTTGACACATACCATGTATCTAAATGATAATCAGGAAATGCAACAAGAATTTGGGCCAATGACAATAGAATCGAAGCATAATTTAAAAGGGTACCCTACTAAAGCTGAAGGTATGTTTTACTAGGAATAAACAACATCAACCTTGGTCATGATAAAATTAATAAATTTCTTTTGCTCTATGATAGATAAAAAGTTATCTTAGATTTTGATCATAGTTTCAAAGGAACCATAACCATTGGGTGATCGTATGTAGAGTCTATATTTAGGTATGTTTAGTGAAGCTTCTGATGTGTGTCAGATGTTTCAGTGCGAATATGAAATTTTGTTGTTGAACAGTAATTGAATGAATGATTCCTTAAAAGTACAGGCTATGAAGGTGTCTGATCATATGGAGCTTACACAATCAAGGAATACTGAAACATATGGTACTGACATTTCTTTGAAGGGATGCTTAACTAGGGAAGATTTGTGTGAATTAATGGAAATATGTACTCCTGGTTCAAATTAGTAGGATATCAGGTAGAACATTGGAGCAAGGATGGTGTACTAAGAGAGACTAGTATGAAGTAAGCAAGCACTCATGCTTAAATTATAATTGAGTTTGTTGGAGATTTTGTAGCTTCCTGTTACATCATCATCAATTATTATTGTTCTATATTTTAATGTAAAGGTAAGTCTTTGGTATTTTTTCCCATTGATTCATGGAGACCAAGAGATTTTTCGAAGACTCTGAAATTTCTATCACCAAAATGGAGATGTGGCAAGGAGGCACCTGAGTGCCTTGTGCATCCCTGATATAGAGGAGATATTGAAACTTCAAAAGCATTTGGTTCTTTCAAAAGGAGACCAATGAACATAGTGCACTGGTAGAGTCTGCATTTATTTCTCCTACTATTTCACTTTTTTTTTTAATAATATCATGTTTTCTTACTGAATTTTGTTATCTTGGATTTTTTGGAGAAGAACAACCAGGAGATGGAGTAACCAAAGAAAATTTCATTTGTGGAATACCAAATGAGATGAAAGAAAATGTTGCCTCTATCTTGTCCAATACTTAAATGATCTCAAAATATTCTCAACGTCAGCATCTTTTGAGACAGGGAATACATAATTTTTATATATGGCACCAGAAGATGAATTAGAATGATAAAATTATATTCTTGAAAAACAACCTACTTGAAAATGCAAGGTAAAATCACTTATGTTCTGGTTGGACCCTTCACATCCATTTTTTTCGAGATCAATGAATATGTTGATTTAATATCTCTTTTCCTATTTGTTTCGATAATAATATTGCCATGAATATATTTGCAAAGATTTTAATTCTCAGGGTGATAATTAATTTGTCTGAAGGGAAGTAGGCATTGTGGAAGAAAAGGTGTGATGCATTGCTGGTGAATGACTACCTCAATCATGAAAGAGAAGCTAAGAAATAGGGTAGAAAAGAGAAGAGACATAAGGAGGCACAAGTTATCTTCGCTGCAACCACGATAGTACTTGTAGCTTCTCCTAGGATTAGTTCATCTATGAAGGATGGAATTGGCGATGCAATTGAAGAGCACGGTCTACATCAAGTTATCTTTCCTAGCAAGTGTTCACACTTGGATGGTTGGAATAATGTGAAACCTTATTTTTTTGGCTGATTTTGTACATCACAACCAATGAAAGTATCATTGCAGAAACATCTAAATGGGAACATTACTGCTAGATGCACAAGATCTTCTTCTCAGACAATGTTGTGGGCTAAAGAGACAATGTCTCGACCCCTTGTTGCAAAAGTTCCATTGGAATGGAATTTGATTGTTAAGAGGTGTCATCTAGCTTACCAAGAGAACAATCTCTTTTGTGCGATATTTGTAGATTTATAGAATCTACTAGCTCAAAAAAGATTTCTATTTTCAATTACTGTAGAGTAATCTAGATATTCATTTCTATATTTTATTTTTATCTCTCTATTTACTGCAGTATTGTTGCGATGGATTATACTGGGTATCTTAAAATTTTCATGTCAACATTATATTACAGGTAGTAATTCACCATGATTGATATGGTATTTTAAGGAATTCTTTTGGAGGACGGTATTTTTAGCCATGTGAAGCTTCAAACTAGAAATACCAACTCCAAGGCATGAGGCATCCAACTGTAGCTAGCCAGGTATGCCTGGTCATGGTATGAATTGTGCTATACATTGTGGTTTAAGCGGTGCTTTTAAGAGGACTATTGATGGCTAGTGGGTTCATGTATTTTGTGTTGAGATAAAAATCTTTGATTGAATGGTGTTCACTTCAAAATAATGCAAGAATTTAACTATGCCAAATCTTATTGTTGATTTTTTCTTGTGTTAATGATTTGATGAGGAGTAATATATGCTCTCCCTTACAATATCTTCATTTCCTTTGTGAACCTGTAGTGGTTGTTGGAGAATTTGTTCAGGAGGGGTCAAATGGAGCATGTTGAAGGGATGTGTTAGAGTCGGTCTTTACAGCCCTCCATCAGAGATCATTTCTCTTTATTGCATTTCATTTTTAGGTGTCTCGTTTGCTTCACACAGTTGCATTCTGCTAGGGTCATGCCATAATCTGACGGAAGGGTCTTGTTATTCATTACCCCTCACGCATTGCACTGTTGGCTTAGGTTTGTTTGTCAAAATCAAATTTTTGAGTCAATTACAGTCCTGTTTTCATCTTTTGATCAGCAAGTGTCATTTCAGTCACTAGGTCTAGGGTTTTCACCAATTTTGTCTTCAAGATGTCTAATAAAGCCAACAGGCCAGAGGGAGATTCTTAATAAGTTGTCATTTCCAATATGTTCATCATCAGATGCTCGACTATGACTTTTCTTCAAAACTCTGTTTTGAAGAAAATTCGTCATTTCATTTTGTAATAAATTTTCATGTAATTTTCAAAAAAAAATCAGTTCTTGAATTCTTCAGGCGTAGCCCTGGTCCCCTTTGCCAAATTCCATGTCATCCATCCCTGCAAAAAATTGCCAAGAAATTCATCATTCAAGCCAAAAATCAATGGGGAAACAAAAAGACAAAGTTGTATTAATTGTGAAAAAGTGCCAATGTCAAAACATTACAAAAATGGGTTTTGAAGAACCAAAAATCAAATCCATGTCTCCATGTCTTTATAAAGACAATTCCATGAGGATTAATGTCATTCTACATGCCAAGATCAAAGGGAAGCCACTCAAAGCAAATTTGTTGAGTTAGTGTGCCATTTGGGTGAAGTTGGAGGAAGCTTGGTCGGCACGACGCACAGAGCATGTGTCGCAGTGCACTGGACGGGCGCGGCGCACTGGGAGAAATTACATTGTGTAAATTTACACAAGCACGGTGCACTGGGACGACGTGGTGCATTGGGTATGTGGCGCAGCGCATACACTTGAAAGCCCGAAATTGTTTGAAATTTCTCCAAAATTGCCAATCACTTGCGCGGATTTTCCAGGTAGAGCCTTCTTCTTCATGATTTATCCAATTTTGTGTTAAGTATGGTGGTTTATGGATGACAATGGGTGAATACATATATGTAACCCTCCTTCTATAAGCACAAGCAAACTTGTTGTCAGGGTTTCAAAACTCACTGTTTTGCCACCAAAGTCATTTCTCCTTCCCATTGTTCCCTTGTTTTCACCAATCCCTAATTCCCATCACCTAAGTTCATTATTTTCCTTCTCCAAAATGTTCTGTCCCAAATTCCCCAATCCCACACCTCATACCCTGCACAATAATTCCTAACTCTATACATCAACTTCCTCAAAAGCCTCCTACATTTCCCTAATCCCTATAGTCCCAATAGTCCCTAATTCCTTACTGTTTCCCCCCATTCCTAACAGCCCCTTGTTGCAATTTCTCCCTTTGGTGGTAGAATTCAACCACAACACAAACAGAGCAGTCCAACACAGTTTTATCACCATCATCTTTTTCTCCAAGGTAGTTTGTACAATAGTAGTCATGTCATCTAGTCATTTTTCTGATTATGAAGTAGAGACTCAAAGTGACTCACCCACGAAGGGACATGCACCCCGGAGGCCTCATAAAAGTGGTAGACATGTTAGAGAAGAACTTACCACCCTTACAGAATTGTAGGCCTACCCTCTTGCCGTCTCTTGTTTCCAGTTTCACTCATGTTATGAATTTTGTGAAAAGGTTGTTGTTGTTCAAGTCCATCAAGAGTTGGCTCACTTATTTGTATTACATTTACATGGTGATCGAGTGACTTTGGCTGGCACTTTCACACTTACACCAGATTCTATCTCATTAGCAACTGGCATACCAAACATTGGAGAACCATGGAACAAGAAGCAGAAGATTGACTGACAACATTATGAGCCATATATTAAACCCGGTTTCTTGAGGTAGCTCAAGACAGTGTTCCCGTTCCGGTATCTCAAAGATGAATATGTTCCATTAATGAAATTAATCATGAAGTATTTCAGTTGTGAAGGTCGCTTCTCCCGAGTATATGCTTATCACATCAGGTTTCTCACGCATTTCACCCAGGTAAGGATGATGAACATTCCTTATTTTATATGCCAAAATATAGAAAGGATGACCGCCCTTGTGCAGCACAAGACCCCTGAGCATCAGTTCAACAACATTTACCATTTTGCTCTTATCAAGATTTTGGTGGTTCATCAGCTTGGATTACAGGGTATCACTTGGGAGGATTTCATCTCTCGTGACTTTTTCAGAGCTTCACAGGGACCTTCAGAGGTTGGGCATGAGACTGGTGGACCTTCTCATCAGCAAGAAGGCCATGATCCACATTTTGTTACTATACCGGTCTTCATTACATATCAGAAGGGCACAAGACAGTTATTTGCAGCAACAAAGCGAGTGTTATCTCCACCTAAGGTGGAAGGGGCCTCGCTTCCGACATCAACACCATAGGTACAGGACCAAGGCAAGAGGCCAATGCAGGATGAGGGGCCGTCAGGTGAACGAGAGACCGAATTCATTCTCATTCATGATGATGATATAGATATGGGCCTTGAAAGTGCCAAACTTAGAGAGATCATCCAGGAGCAGCAAATAGAGATCAACCCCTTATCCCTCAACTTAGAGAGGGCTAAGTGGATCATCAAATACTTGGAGCAGAGGGACAAACAGCTTGAAAATCAGTAGGAAATCATGGAGTTACGAAACATCCACGAGAATCGCCAAGCTACCCAAAGGAGGAGGATTGAGTTCACTACATTGGAGCAAGTGATTAATGATGATCAGGAGTCTTGGCTTGAGAGAATAAACATCCACTTGGAAAGACTATTGGAGAGGGCTGATAAGGACAAAGCATTGTTGAGACACATGGCTTTCCATTATAGGGTGCGCAACATGAGTTCTAAGGCACAAATAAGGAATCTAAAGGCGAAATTGAGGAAGGCAACAAAGAAGCAAAAGAGGCAAAAGGAGCATGATCGTCTTTGGATATTAGCCAAAGCCTCTTTACCCCAGCATGAAACTTGATGGAGAAGCTCCAGCCCAAATTTCAAGAAATTTGGGGCACTTTTGGTATTTTGACAAATTTTGGCACTAAAAAATAGGTTTTCCTTCCCTGTGCGTCGTGCCACGTGGCGCGCGCATTTTCTAAGGAGATCCAAATGGAAAAAAATTTATATTTCAGGATTTGGCATGAAAAAGCATGACTTTTGGTGCATGGCCAAGAAGTTTGGGCAAGTTTTGAGTCCACAAGAGGTCAAAAACACTCAAAAAATGACCTCACTACCCCTATTTTGACACACAAGAAGCAGTCTTGGGAGATTGAAGTTTTGGAGGTGCAAATGGACACCAAATTG
>APFE030135809.1:116684-136874 GCA_000404065.3 Pinus taeda
AAAGTTATTACTCCTTATATTATCATTGAGATATTTTGTAGACTCTCTTTTTGTATAAATACCCCCCCAAATAATGTATTCGGGATTGGTGATTCTCCCATTTGAAATACCCTGTAACTCAGATATTGATTAATACAAAGGGCATTCAAATGCATTACTATTCGATCTTCTAACTGTGGATGTGATGATGTTGGACTTTGCTATAGAATTCCTGTGTCTTTCCTTGGCTCAATAAGTTATTCTAACTATGTTTGGTTTTTTCTGTGTTTTCAAGTATCATACATGTTTCATAATCTTAACAACAGGGAAAAAGAATAGCCCACAACTTGTTTAAATACACTTTGTGTCCAATTACTGTTGTTATCTATGTTTTCCTCACAATTAGTTCAACTAGAAATTCTTAAATGCTTCTATCTCTGCTAATTCTCTCATTTTGAACATTCTCAAGGAATTCTTCATTGCTCCTCGAAACGTTTCAAGCATCTTCCCTCTGCCACTGGGATAAAGTATCCTTGACTGCCCTTCACCCCTTGGCCTACATCCCATCCATCACTGGGTTTAAAATTGTTCCAAACTGATTATCTTTCTCTGTAGTATTGTCTTTCATCTCAAAAAAACACTCAGTAGTCCAGTGCCATAGACTCCATTGCCTAATGGAATTAAAACTATCAGACCTACATCCTACCTCTGCTTGAAATCACCATCCAAACCTATTTGAATACTCAACTTTGCTCAACATAACTAGCATAAAACTTATAACAAACAAAGTTAAAACATATAGAGAGAGCCCTCTCTGGATGCAGTTTGGCTAGAAATTGCATCTAAAAAACTGGTTAGTGGTTACCTCGGCCGTATTCCCTTTTCTCAACAAGTTTTGGGAAACAACCTGAGTGATAAGAGTAATTATTGACTTATCTTGATGTAATTGAAGTATCGTGATGTAATATTGGCATATTTTTACTTATTCTAGAGGATTCATTCATTAAAAAGTGAAAATTTAATGAATGGATCAGTTTCCTACCTTATAGAGGGAAGTTGTTTGATTGCCTAGATTTTAGTGCTTTGTTTAGAATTGGTTGAAACAGCTCCTAGAATGATGAGCTCGACCCCTAGAGGCATGAGAGTGGGTTAGGATGGTCTATATCATGTATCTTCTTAGTCATTTTCAAGGTTGGAAACTTGGTATTACTGAGCACTCTATTGTACATTTTATCTCTGCATTTTTGGCAAAGGAAAGACTAGGGTTTTGCAACACTTGTTGGGATCCATGTGGCTTTATGTTTTGATGGTGTGTTTCTCTATGTACTTGTAAGTTCATTGATGTTTATGTGTATCATTTTCCCTTCTCTATGCTTCTAAAATTAAACAAATGAGTGATTGAAGTAGAATTCACTGGATTGTTGTGCTTTGCTTTGAAGTTTGTTTAGTTTTCAATGTTTTCATCTGTTTGAGGAGGACCCTTGAGACCCTCTTGCCCTCCTTGGCTCCTCACCAGTCTGGTCCATCCATTTATTCACTCTAAAAGCATCAAAATGATTACCTTCCTTGCCCCAATCAGAACTCTGCAAAAACTGTGTCTCATCCCCGGACCCAAATTTTCCTCTCCCATTTTCCGATTCAAAACCCCCCAAAAATAAAATAAAACCCTTGTACTTCATAGCCAGCCTAAAATTAGCTTTTATTTCAGCCATCTTCGGCCCCATCGATTATCCTTTGTCGAGATCGACCCAGAGAGAGCCCTCTCCTATCCTCGTAGGGCTAGCTACGAGGCTGAGTGTGGTTTGATGTGGACCTAGAACCTTACCTTTCCATCCTGAGGTAGATCTAGGCTCTAACAGGATGGTATGTTTAAATTGACATGTTTCTTCACTACGAGTAATGCATAGAAGCGTGAGCAAGCTGAATTGTTTTGTTCACTTGTTCTATGGATGATTGTTGCATCTGGATTCTGTCTAGTGGGATGTTGTTACAAACCTTTGGTAGCATCTCACTGAATGGCTTGGTCATTAAAATATTGATGAAGGTGGATTTGTGCAATGTTAAAATTAACTATTGGTATGTTATGAAATTTAGGAAATACTTTTTAGAGAATGATATATGTTTCCATGAAGTATTTATCATTGGCAAGGTGCCTGTTTTAAGGTTAGGATTCATTCTATATGAAAATTTCAAACATATAATAATAGTTGCTGGGTTAGTAGATTATTATATCCTTGGTATTTCTCATGAAATCCCTATTTTGTTTTTGCACTAACTGACATAAGTATTTTTTGGTTTCACAGTGCAATTTTGGCCACTGCTAAACTACTTTTCATCCCTTATGTGTAAGAGACTTTGGGTTTTACATAACTGTGAGTACTCATGGTGGAAGGGTTCAACATAAATCGTATTATGAAAAACATAGCACAAAGCAAAAGCTAAAGGCACATGTAACATCATCTATATTCTAGTGAATTTCCATAGTGTTAATTCAATATAATAATTTTCTTTCTTAACCTCTCTCTATTGAATGAAAGATGTAGGTTGAAGAACAATGATGGAGAGGAACTGAGGAGTTGAAGAAATAAAATAAATGCAAGTGAGCATATGTAGAAATTTTCTACAACTTTCTTCATTCTAAAATGCTTCCTAGAAATCCCAGGGAATTTTGTTGCATACAATCCCAGAGGCTTTATGTAGTCTCATGTTATCTCCTACATTTAAAGAATGCAATCCAAAATTCTTGTTTTCACATGTATTCATTTATGACCTTCTTTCCTATCCTCATCATCATTCATTTTCATATGTATTGATTCATGAGCTTCTTATTTATCCTTGTTATTGCTTGCATTGTGCTTATGCCTAGACCCACTCTCATGGTTCCCTCATTCCACGCCATCACTACAAGTGATTTGCATTCCAAGCGTCCCTTCAGGTTGACTTGTTGTGTTTGGGTTCTATTTTGTCAACCTTTTGATGATTTTGAACATTATAGGGTGTTCTCTATTACTAGTGTTAATTCACTACTCCATTACATCATTAGATGTTTGATTTGTTCCATCTATTTTTCTCGAGTCTCAACATCACAACACACACACCTAAAAAAAAATTCTATCAGATTATCCAACACACAATCTGAGGTCATTGTGACCATACCTTATAACCATGTAGCAAAAAACATGTGACATTAGAAAGACAATGAGATTGAATGAGGTTTAAGATTTAATAAATAAAATGTTGTTTGAACCAAATGATTTAGTATGGTAGACCTTGTTGTCTTCCTGTAGAATCCATGAAAATGTGAATTTAGGGAAACAAGCAACAAAACATATTCTCAAGTTGGAACCACAAGATGCTCCAAAATATGTGCTTTTGTCCAAATATATATATTGCAGGTAGTAGGTGGCATTGTCTCACAAATGTGAGGAACAATATGAAAGAGAAAGGATTGAAAAAAGTAACCAAGAGTCAGCTAGATTGAGGTCAAAGGTAGGGTGCATAGTCTCACTGTCAAAGACAGAAGGTGTCCACAAATAAAATTGATCTATGAGAAGCTCGAGGAATTAACCAAGTTCATGGAGGAGGATAAGTATGTTCCCAATACAACATTTTTTTTTTGTGATGTACAAGATTAGAAGAAAGAACAATTTTTATCCTATCACAGTGAGAAAATGGATATTGTATTTGGGATTATTAGTATTCTTGGGATAATGCCTATTCGAATAATCAGAATCTTTGCATTTGTGCTAATTGTGATACTTTTTCCAAACTCATTTCTAAAATTACAAGGCAAGATTGTGAGGGATTCCAGTTGGTATCTTCATTTCAAGGATGGAATGTCTTCTTGTGGGGATTTTTGGCAATACTAAAATAAGAGACAACTATATGGATGTCATTCCCTCTTACAAGAAAAACTGATTGATTCCTAATCTCTAGCCTCTTTCATCGACAATGAATACTCCAAGAATTAGAAGATGATCAACATTAACTTAAAACAAAAATGATCCTTGAACTTGCTAGATTTAGGATCAAATCCCAACCAACCTTTCTAAGAAGACACGGGTAATGTAAAATTGTATTTGCTTGCTACTTCCAGCCTTGTTATTGGAAAGCACTATTGTGATCTACTTTCATGCCCCACTATTCTCTTTTATTTATAGTATCTTGTCACTTGCAGCTAGAGGACACAATTAACATTACAAAAGATAGTTTTTCCCTAATTTTGTTTCTTTGTTTCTCTTTGTTAAACACAAAAGCAAAGAGAAAAAATATTTCCTATATCTAGATACAATCTTAGGGAAGGTATTTAGCATTTGCAATATTGGGTACCTGCTTGAATAAATATCACAAAATCGTGCTAGATGTTGATGAGATTTAGGGAGCAGATTGATTTGTTAGATGAAGCCTTTCACACCCTTGTAATATCACCGGGCTACTCCATCAATTTGTCCACTAGAAATAGCTTGTAAAATTGGCCACTTTTACTTGGTACAAAAATGGAATTGATATGTAGACCATTTCAGTGGTTGAAATGAGTGATGAAATCCAATCTAAAGGTAACTTGTAATCTCCACCTCATTATTTGAGTATTAGATAATATTTGGAAAAAATATCGAAGTATTATTACCTCTAATAAAGGTGTTGGAGAATTGAAATTCAACCATGGAAGATTCACTTGTAAAATATTTTCATTATTTCTCTTATGTAAGTTATCCATATGATATCAAATTTCAGGATATGTATTGTAACACCCAAATTTCCACTTTCTAGATGTCTCAAGTTTAACACATTCGTTGGTTAAATAGTTTATGGAGGGTATTATTTTTGGCTCGGATGTTTTTGCAAAAGAACCAAGAGTAGTTGTTAGAAAGGAAAAAACAGGGTTTCATTTTGGCCAAGATGAATCTGCTACTCGGTTGAATCATAAATGAAATCTTATGAATCTTGGGGAGATTATTTCTTATTTATGCAGGATCTTTGGTAAATAGCTTTTCAACTATTGATTGTTGGAGATGGATAATATCCAAGTTTTAAAAAATAGAAGTTCAATCTTAGAGTAATATTGACCTACTCCCTTCCAAGAAGATTGCAATTGTTGATAAATTTCTAGCAGCACATCACATTTGTTTCTGTGTCTTTATTTTCTTCTTAAGTGGCCTATAAAGTGCTGTCATAGGTACTCCAAAACGTTTTTTCGGCAAGCAAGGTGGGGTAAAAATGATTGATATGGTGTCTTTGAGTTTTTTTAATTAAAATTTCCATATATTTCACTTTCTTATTGACTTCCACATTCCCACTTCTATCGAAATTCCTTTGCACCTCTTGACACAATTTCTAGTTCTAAAATCAATTCCTATATATGAAATTTCAACGACTACCATAATTCTCACATAACTCTTTAAATGGTGGTAGCTCAATGGTATAGAACCAGGTTTATAAGAAGGTGGTAGGTGGTTCGATTCCACTATGTCCTAATGTTGGGCGAGAGATCCCCCAAGGAAAGTTTTGGGGCTTAAAGCCCACATTTAGGCTAAAAATTGTAAATCCAATGTAAAGACTCCGCATTTTGTGGGTGCGTAGCGTGAAGTTGTAAATGATTCATAGGGTTGTCTACCCTCAATTTTGTAATGTAATGTCGGCTTCACATATCTACCCATGGTCCACGAACCATGGGATTGTGTAAATAGAGTGAGGCTCTATGTAGTTGAGATATCGAATTCAAGTAGTGATCATGGAATAGAAAGACAACAAAAGATCTAAGTGTAAAGTTGAGTCTTTGGGTCATAGAGTAGGAGAAGGCTTTGTAGCTGAGTGCACAAAGACCTAGTAGTTTGTAGTTGAGTGCATGGACCCCTGCAGCTGAGTGCATAGGGCGAGTCAAGTCTATAACTATTGAAGCATTAATTGCATTTTTGTTGCCTATATGGTGCATGAACATATATAACTATGTAGACTAAGTGAATGTGAGTTAATGTATATGTTTACCCGAGGTTTAGTAACATTTATAAGAGGATAATTATGATAAGCAGTGTAACTTGGCGAAATGGCACAGATCGTTGCCATAGTAGTGAGAAATCACCTTAACCCCTTGGATAGGACTATGTGAAGGACAATTATAGTACATCGCGAAGGTATCATAGGTCAGTATATTGCGTGATGTAACCTGCATGATGGTAGGCATAGCTAAACTAAATCGACTCCTCAGACATATGAAGGGTGCAGAAACTTGGTTCCAGCATCCCCCCATACTGCTTTGGCTAAGACTTCAGTCCACGTACCGCGGGCTAATGCTAAAAGGGCAAGTAGTGTAGGGATTTGTTTGACTAATTAACTCTGAACCTGGGTCAAGCCCCATCAAGCCAACAAATGGTTCCGTTGCTGAGACCATAATCTACATACAGATGTCTGATGTTGTATCATTGGAATCCAACTAAGAAGGAAATTGAAGGTTGGTTGGAAAGAAGAATCCACAAGTTCATGGCAAGGAGAATAGGAACTCACGACAGAGAAAAGAAGAGTGTTTAGACTGCTACCTGTACACAGAGATCCATGAAATCTTCTTTGCGTCTTTCCCTAATGAGTTGTACGAGTGGATCGTGAAGCTAGAAAGTAGACAAGGAAGGTGGAAACTCAAAAATCCTATTTTGTGTACCCCAGAGTTAGTGCAAAGGTTGGAAGCATCAGAGGATAAGATCGTGTGCACCATGGATCACTGGCTCGATCGAATTATAAGAGGATTCATTACTAAGTTCGCGGTTGACACCTCAGTTAGCTACATCGAGTCAAAGCGATGCTTTCTCAAGGGATAGCAAGGTAAGTACATAAAGTCTCTGAATACTTGGATTAAAATTTCGTTGTGTGAAAAGAGGGTTACACAATTACCTTGATGTTCGAGGCTACTGAAGTGGAAAAACATACAGGAACGAAAGAAATAAGGAACTAGAAGCTAGCCCCTTCATTTCACCTCCGTGAGGGGATGAGGAAGAGCTCGTGAAGGTCTCTCGATGAAGTGTGATCCATTTGATAAGACAAAGATTTCCATGAATACCACTCCCACCCACACCACCACCAGCTTCACCACCTTCACCCTTACTGTTATAGACATATTTAGGCACTGCAAACCCAATCACATATGTTGATCAACCAAGGGTTCTTAAACCTCTAAAAGTGTTGTTTCACACCCTAAAGGATCACGGTAAACTAATTACATCATTTCCCAGAAGTTCCACCTAAAACACTACTCAGAACTAGCCAAAACTAGACCATACTGACTGCTCCTTGGTCAAAGTGCGTTGCATCTCACCTATTACACATGGGGGGTGCAATGTATACTAAAAAGGCCTTCTATAGGGTGTGATGAGTGAGAGTAGACAAATGGCGGAGACAGTTTGCTAAGGGGAAACCCAGAGAATCTTCTAGAAACTTCTCATATGACACTTGCCTCTTTGAATTCGCCCAAGGATGAGTAAGAGATCATGAAATCTCCAAGTGGAGCCAAGAACTATCAGTGAAATGACACTAATAAAAAACCTAGAAGCTGACTCACCCCTCTGCAAATATCTAGAAATGGATCCCTCGTCACAGAGATCTAGGGGTTGGAATTTTGTAATTTGTAAGGAAGTGTTGTTGGTTTCTCTTTGAGACATTTTATTGTTGGGTGATCTTGCTTCTCATGAGGTGAAGAGGGCTTTCATGCTGGGATGATGATGCTGGATCAAAAAACTGGCTTGTAATCCTCTCTTCTACTTTTACTATCTTTTAGTGCCTAAATATACCTCAGGCTGAGAAAGGTAGAATCTAGGATAACATCAAACCACGCTTAAGCTGGTAGCTAGCCCTACTAGGTCGAGAGAGGGCTCTCTCCTTGTCAATATTAGCAAAATATGACTAATGAGGCTTGAGATGACTGATGTGAATACTGATCTTAGGCTAGATATGTGTTCAAAAGAGTTTGATTGAATTTAATGATGTTTTGTTGGCTCAAATGGAAAAGCAGATTTGGGTCTGGGGAATGAGGCTCAGTTTTGCAGAGATCTCTATGGAGCAAGGTAGGCAAATGGTTTGGTACTTCAAATTGAGTGAGATGGAGAGATTTTAGATAGGTGAGGCTTTTAAGAGGGCAAGAAAGTCTCAAGGATCCTCTTCAAGTAGTTAAAAACATAAATAACTAAACAAACCTCAGGTAGAGTACTGCAAATCAATGAATTCTACCTCTATCCTTGTTTGATTTAGTTAAGAGGAAACAAAGAGAGATAATGGCATACATAAAACACATGTAAACTTATAATTACAGAAGGAAACATAATATCAAAGAAATATGCCAAATGAATCCCATAAAGTGCTGCAAACCCTGGTCTATTCCTTCGCCAAACTGTTGAAATGAGTATACAATGAAGCTCCAAGCTTTCCCAAAAGTCCAACCTTTACTAATGACTGAAAAATTACAAGATATAGGCTATCAAAAACTCATCCTAGCCTCTAGGGGTCAAGCTCATAAGTTTAGGAGCTGTTCCAACAAATTCTAAATTGAGAACTAAAAAGTAGGTAGTGGAACAACTTGCCTCTAAAAACTAGGGAACTGATTCATTCAGTTGCAAACTACCTTTTCATGGATGAATCTACCTCTATGAGTGGAAATTTAGCATAATTACATCAAAATCCATCAAGTCACATTAAATTAGATCATGAGTTTGACAATTAGAAGGAGACAAGTCAAACTGTCAAGAAACTAGGCAGAAAACAAAGTATTTTGGTCAAACTGAGCAAAATTCCTCCAATGCGCATGCTGATTTCCCTATGCATAGCGCCTATTTGCAATTTCTTTTGGAGGCCTTCCCCATGTCCAAATTTTCTCCACATGTGCTTGTTGGAAAGGTCTACCTGTAGATTTTCTTGAACAAGTAGAATTTTTGAGTTTTCTTAGATGAGTATGAAGATATTTATGGTGTCTTTAGGTTTTGCTGCCAAATGTATGAGGGACTATGGAGAGAATGTATATGAGCGATTTTGGGAATGTTGTTGACAGGATTTTGGGGAATAGAAGGGTTTTAGGGACAGTAATTAGGCTTTGGGACAACAATTAGGGGTTGGGATAGTGGGAGTTAGGGATATGGGGATAGTAAATTTAAGGATATGGGGACTAGGGAATTGTTTGATGAAACTGGAAAATGAATGAGGGAATCAAAGAGTGAGGGAGTGATGAAGTGGAATTGGCAACAAAAATACAAATTGTAAACCCTATGCAACTATTTTTGGAAAAAATTGCAAGGAGGTAGGGTTTCAAGTTTTTCTCATTAAATCACCATAAACTTTAAGAGAAACTCATTCACTAGTATTGGAAGAATGTTTGCTTACTTGGAGACCTAAGGATTGAGGAAATTTTGCAAATTTGGGAGAGTTTGAGGGTGAAATTGACCTGAAGCCCTATGCATCACGCCAAAAACCCAGTGTGATGCGCCAGTGTAAGTTTAACACTGCAGAGGGTGGCCCAATGCGTCGTGCCAACCCTATGTGCCGCGCACACGACCCAATGCGTCACACCCCTGAAACTTGCCCAAATTGCTGTAATTTTGCTCTCTGCTTTCAACACGACTGTTCTCTTGTTCACTCCCTCTCCTTTGGATTCAAATGAGCTCTTTAAACATAGGAAATGATTTATATACAAAAGATTTTAATTTTTCGCTTATCAAAAACCCACTTTGTAATGTTTGCCTTCGACTTTCTTTGAAAACTCTATTTTTGGGCAGTTTGCTTTATTTTCACCTTTAATGAACTCAACGCTTTGAATTTTTCTTTGCCTTGCAAGTGATGGAGTTGTTGAAGCTTGGCAAGGTGACCAGGGTTTCCACTGAAGTTATTACATATGGAAAAACTGAAATTACATCAAATTTACACATAAAAACATAAAAAACTCTGTTTTTTCTCAAAACAGGGTTTTGAGAAAAAATCGGTCTCTTAACATGTGATTATGTATTTTATTGCTACTAGAAATTTATTTGACCTCCTCATGCGCCTGCTGACTGTTATTGAGCATTTTGAAGACCCTTTTGATGAAACCCTAGACATAATGAGACTGAAAACCCTAAAAATGACTTTTGCGGATTTAAAGACAAAAAATGACTAAGATGATATAGATGAATGGAAATGGGCCAGTAGGTAAAGGACATGAGGGAAAATGTATAATATGCCACTACCGTCAGATGATCCATGATCCTAATGGAATGCAGTTGACCTGAGTGTAACATCTAACATGCAATGTAAGAGAATTTGATCACTGATAGAGGGATCAAGATACCGACACTAACATTGGCTCCAATGGGGATGGTAGCTCCTTGGAGGTGCCAAGAACTATAGATCTCTGGGAAATTAGGCAGTGCCTTCGTCCATTGGGCTATGAAGTCAATAACTTCGACAAACCAAAACCAAACTCTTGACTCAATTTCAGGACTGAAATCTGACTCAAAACTGACTCAATTTCAAGACTGACATTGACTAAAAGACCTGGCTCAAACAAACCAAACCAAACTGAAATCAAACCTCAGTTTTATAGCCTTCACCATAGGCCCCAAACTGAAAGAATGATACAATACACACTTGCAATAAAATTTAAACAAACTAGTATGTACAATGATACATATGATAGCAGAAAACATTTCACAAATAGTATCGTTTCAGTAGCCGACCGTTGATCGGCCCACCTGGATAGTCTTCTCCATTCGTTTCTTTCAAAAGGAAAGAATTTTGGCCCCGATATGTAGCAATCCTGAAAATTCCTTTCCAAAGATTCTCAAACTTTCCTTGCTTACCTTTGTCTTCATTTCTCGCATTCCATTTCAGCACTATGTCTTCTATTTGAAAATTGTCCGCCTTTTCCTTTTGATCATATATCTTCTTGATTCTCTCTTGCATCTTGAAAGTGTTTTGAAAAACCTCCTCTCTAGTTTGCTACAAATGAATCATTTGATTGATTCTTTGCAGCAAATGATCATCTTCACTGCTCGCTTCTTGTAGGAGTTTAACCACTGGGACTATGAGAGAGGTCAGGATGATCATGTCAACACCATACACGAGCTTAGAAGGGGACATGCCTATAGATTTCTTTTGATTTACTCTGTTTGCCCAAAGTGCATTAACAAGCTTTTTGTGCCAACTCTTCTTGTTCATTTCCAACAATATTTTGATAACATTGACCAAGGATTTATTTGAGGATTCTGCCAATCCATTACCTTTTGGGTAATATGCAGTTGAATGCCCCAAAGTGATTTGATATTTATTACAAAAGTTAATCATTCTTTTAGATTTAAAAGTTGTGGCATTATCAGTGATCAACTTATTTGGATAGCCAAAATCTGACAAAATATTGTTTTCATGAAATTAAATGATTACCGAATCAGTGGCCTGCCTAGTGGGAATTACCTCAATCCATTTAGTGAAATAGTCTGTCGCTGTGAGGATCCATTTGTGTTGAGCTAAAGAAGTAGGATGGGTCTCACCAATGAAGTCCAAACCCCACTCCTGAAATTTTTCTTCAAAGCAACAACAAAAGAGTCTTTTCAAAAATGCTCTCAACAAGACTGAAACTTTGTGATCGAAAAATAGGCAACAAACACTTTTTCAAGTTGACACCACACAATGGATGAAAACTCAACAAACATAAATGTGTTTAAAGATGCTCTTAACAATCAAAAGCAGCAATGAAAGCCTTGGAAACAAAGACCAGAAAGATTAAAAAGACAAATTTCAAGAAAGTATCAATCAACAACTTTCATGAAACAAAGAAGTGGATGGTCACAAAAAGCGGTTTTGTCAAGCAAACAAAAAGTCACAAAAAGCAAGATTTAACACATAGATTGAGACCAATCTTTCTGCCCTGATGAATCAGAGTAGCCAAGATTCCATCAAGAAATCTTGTGTGCTTCAGCAAAAACGACGACGCTTGCAACAACAAAAACAAGACCAATACCCCTTACAATCAGAGAGAATTTGGAACAAGATGCTTGTTGTAAAACAAACAACTGATACTAGAAAATGATTGTTTCACACTGAATCAAACCACCAGACAGACATTCAGAGACAAAAAGATTTACAAATCTTGAAAATTGCAAGATATACGTGACTGTACTTATGTACAGATTGCGTGTATACGCGACTAAACCTAAGGAAACCTCCGTATACGTGGGTTAACTTTAGGAAACATGGGTATATACGCTTCTGTAACTAAGAAAAATAGCGTATATAAAAGATTTCAAGAAAAATAAAAAACAGACTGAAGAAACAGGCAAAACTTAGAATTCAAGAATAGACCATACAACAACAGCAAGCAAACCAGCAATTGAGCCCTGATTGGCTTGAAAACACCCAAACTAGGAACAACAAGAGTGTTGTCCCCAGCGGAGTCGCCAATCCTGTTGAGGGAAATGTTCCCCTTGGGCTTTTTGGGTTGAAACCCTAGCAGACTGAAAGTTGTCTATAAAGAGAAACACACATTCACACAACCATTATGCTATTATAAGAAAATTCTATAGTATGAGGGGGCATACCTTAGGTCCTACGTTTGAGAAGGTCCTTTAGGGTCCAAACCCTTCTTCAAGTTCCTTTCGCTCCTTTGTCCTGCAAAACAACCAATTCCAAAGAACACAGTATTATATGGACAAAAAATTATAAAGAAATCATCTTCATGTTATAAAGGAAGGTAGTTAGTTATGAACTTTAAACAACCATTCACATATGAATTCCAACATGAATATCATAAACATAAAGAAGACTTATATCAGGAACCAAGACGTGTTTCTTTTATTATAGAAAAATAAAATGCATAAAAGGAATAATTTCACCTGAGTCACCTTTCGCAGGCTCCAAGCAAAGCTTCCTTCTAGATCCGTCCTGCCTCAAGCCTTTAGCAAACTCCTTCCATGATTTACTCCATGATCTCATAAGTAGTGGATGAACATCAACACACAAGGAAACAAGGGTTTCCTATACAAATGGGGGAAGTGCAGAAGGCACAAGGGTCTTCAGACCTAGTCAAGGGAAAAATCTCAGTATAATAACCTTTCTCTCTCTTCTCTCCTCCTTTAGGCCTTCCCTTTGAGGTCCTTTTATACCTCTCCAAAGTAGTTTTTTAGTTGGGAGTTGGTTGGGAACAGTTGGGCCACGGACACTAACAGGTGATCAGCAGGTAAAACCCGCGATCTCCTCCCAAAATTAAGGAGTTTTATATTTTTTTAAGTGTTTTAATACATATACGTGGGTTGGGTATATGCCTACCCACGTATACACGCGTTTAACTCAGGGCAATGTCACGTATAAGGGATAAAACACTGTTTTTTAAATATTGGACCAGGTCTGGAAGGAGGGGTTGCCCTAGGCCATGAGCACAACATCACAAACCATAAGAGTGAGATTTGGAGCTATAACAAGCACTTACTTCAATGGGCTTGAGCAGCTAAGGCTGCAATTTTCTCCTACCCTGAAAAATCTGACATTCGTGGTAGCTTGCAATAGTTTTGTACACATCAGCAAAAAGAGTTGGCCAATAATATCGTGCTCTCAATATTTTATTGGTTGTTGTCTTCCAGAAAATATGACCTCCGCAATTTCCCTTGTTAAAGTCTTCCATAACCTGTTTTGCCTCTTCTTCAACCAAACAATTGAGCAAGACTCCATTGAGATCTTTCCAGTAGAGTGCATTATTCATGATACAAAACTTGGCAGCCTTCAATTTCAGAGTCGTACTTTTATTCTTAGCCATTCCAGGTGGTTGTGACAGATTTTGGAGTACATAAAAAATGTCTGAATACCAAGGGGAAAGAAGGAAAATTTCTGATACCTGAGCGGGTGAACTTTCCTCATCTTCCTCCGACATAGCAGCAATGAGATTAATGTCCAAGGCATACAAATTTGACTCAGCCATTAGTTTGTCCAGCCCCTATCCTTTGATGAGCTCTTTTGGTTTGATCTCCACATCATATTCCAACAAGGCAACATTCCATTTGCCTCTTCCCCCTTTTGGATCTGTTTGCACTAAGACATCTTTAGCATCAGCATTAGGGACATATGCAAGGATGTGAAAATGCAAAATATAGACTTGAAAATCTTTCAATGCCTTTACCAAAGAAAGAGCTTGCTTTTCAATAATATTATACTTTAAAGTTGCATCTCTTATGGTTTTGCTGAAAAATACAAATGGTTTCTTGAGCTAGTCTCTTTTCTGCATCAAAGCCGCTGCCATAGTATGATCCAAGGCAAATAAAAACAAAATGAAATATTGAGTATAATCCAGGCTAATCAAAATTGGCACTGAAGAAAGGGCCAATTTCACCAAATTGAAAGACTTAATTGCTTCCTTGATCAACTTCACTACAGTATCTTTCTTGAGCATGTTTGTGATTTCCCTTAAATGTTCTGCAAGATTGCGCACAAAGCAACGTAAGAAATTCATCTTACCATTGAATGATTGGATCTCCTTTTTACTTCATGGAAAATCAATCTTCTGAATGCCTTCCACCCAAAATGGATCAATGTGGATGCCCTCCTTTGATATAATATGACCAAGAAGCTTGCCTTCATCCATGGCAAACAAGCTTTTTTTTTGGATTGAGAGATATACCATACTTTCTACACCGCTAAAATACAATCTTCAAATGATATAGGTGCTCTTCATCTGAATTAGATAAAACTATCAAATCATCAAGATAAACAACTAAAAAGACATCTTTTTCATTAGAAAATGCAATATCCATTGCCCGCTAAAAGGTTGCACCAGCATTCTTCAATCCAAAAGGTATCTTGGCATAATGAAAAGTTCCCCACAGAGTGGTGAACACTATTTTGTCTCTATCATCCTCATGGACCAGAATTTGGTTATAACCTGAATACCCATCAAGTAGCAACATGCAAGATGCTCCAACTATTCTTTGAAGTATGTGATCCATTTTGGGCAATGGATAGTTATCTTTCAAAGATACTTTATTCAGATTTCTAAAATCGATACATAACTGAATCTCACCTGTTTTCTTATGCACGGGAACCATATTAGAAATCCAATCTAAAAATATTATGGGGACGATGATACCAAATTTTTACAACTGATTCACTTCCTTCTCTATTGAGGGCAGTAGCTTTGAAATTATTCTTCTTAGCTTCTGACGAAAAGGCTTTTGATTTGGCTTGATCGGAATGATATGTTGAATTATGCTTTTGTCATATGCCTTCAAATCTGAATAATCCCATGAAAATTCATCAGTAAATGAAAATAATAAACCGATATACTTTTCTTTTACCTATGGAGGTAATGACTTTGATAACTTCACCATTCTAGGATTTTCTGCTAATCCAATGTTCGCATCCTCAACTCCTTTGTTAGTTGGCAGCAAGCTTGGTTTTCGGGCTACATCATCTTCATCGAACAACTCCTCTAAAGGCATTAGGCCCTTAGGAATGACCTTGTCCCTCAGCTACAAAACATCCATCTAATTGGCTTCTATATCCACCTCACCATCATCATGCTCCCCATCAATAGAAGTGTCTTTGAATTTACCTTCATTTTGCATAAATTCATCAATATCTTTATCATCTTGAAACACTTGCCAATACCTTTGATTGTCAGGGAAAATCAGGTGATGTTTCACATGAATTTCAAACTTATTGTTTGAATTCATCGAAATTTTCAAATTACTTGCTGTTGTTGCAAGTGAATCTGCAATGACATTCTGAACATGAGGGACACATGTCAATGTGTAATCTAAAAACAATCTCAAGATATCTAATACCGCATTGTCGTAGGCCCACATTCGAGGATGCTTATCTTGGTATTCCCCTTTCACTTGCTTGATAACTAACTCAGAGTCACCATATACTGAAATCCTTTTAGCATTTAACTTTCTAAGAATTTTCAAACCAACAATTAAAGCCTTATATTCAACCTCATTATTTGAATAGTCAAAGGCCAATTTATACGAACATAGCCTTACATTACTTGGCACTTTGTTTGGGGAGAAAACAGGGCTGTGTATCCAAATTTCAATTCCAACACCTTCCCTTCCTACCACGCCATCAAAATCCATGCTCCACAAACCAATTTCGTCCTCTTCCAAAAGCTGCAATTATGTTTGCTCTTTTACTTTTCCTTGTTGTCCATCAATATTTTGTTGTTGTCAGAAGGATGATTGCTCAATAGTACTATCAAGCCTTTTTCTTTCTTGGTTTAAGACCTCTCTAAAATTTTCAGTGATCTCTAGAATGTCTTCTACTTCAACTACTTGGCTATTTACATCATTAAAACTATTTGAATATAAAACAAGTGATTCTAAATCAGTATGTACATAGTTGATTGGATGATTTACTAGTTTCTCCTTTCTAGTGATCATGTACTTCATCTTTTTCTCCTGGTATAATTTCCTCATCTGACCAAACACAGGAATAGTAACATAGGAGAAATCAAGCTGCAATGTCCCTTTAAGTTTTTCTCCCCAAGATCTGGAAAGAAGCATGTCAAATCTAGGAGGAATATCTTCCACAGCCACATCCATCAAAACATTTTTAGCCGGAATCTGATCCAAACTGACCACCAAATCTTTGATAAGACCAATGCATCTTACTCTACCAGAATCAAAGGAGTAAAGGTCATGATACTTTCTAGAGATATCCAATCCCAGTTTCTCCACACATGGACCATGTGTATAATGTATGAGTGAACAAGAAATGAAATGTAGGA
This sequence comes from Pinus taeda, assembly GCA_000404065.3. Classification (NCBI taxonomy): domain Eukaryota; kingdom Viridiplantae; phylum Streptophyta; class Pinopsida; order Pinales; family Pinaceae; genus Pinus; species Pinus taeda. The sequence continues at coordinate 133,378 of APFE030135809.1, forward strand.
ACTCTAATAAATCTGCAAGTAAAATGAGCCATAAAAATAACAAGAAAAACATTTATCCAAGACTTGATCTCAAAAGTAGAGAGAGAGCAGTCAAATCCACATAAGGACATAAGAAAAATAGTCCCACAAAAAGCTACTACTTCTACATCAAAATCAGAAGTATTTGTTCCCTTTGCTTTAGGATCACATTTTCCTCAAACTAGCCTACAAAGTCCCAAATCTGTAGACTCAACTTAGGAAAAATAAGGAGAAACTAGTGCCCAGGACTTTGGATTAGAAGGACAAGGGGAAACTAGTGGGAAACATCAAGAACCAAAATCAGAAGAACATTCTTTCACTTTCCAATACCTAGACTTAGGGAGTGTAGTAAAACAACTAGCCCCATAACAATCTAAACAACTATCACAAGAATCCTTATCCACAGAGCATTTGCCTGAACAATCTTTAGAAGGGTACTTAGTGGAATAAGAATTAGGAGAATTTTCAAAGCAAGAAAACAGAAACAACAATAACAATGATAATATAGATGCCACTATCACCACTTCTGAATTTCCAATAAGTGATATAAGGGGAGAGGCTCCGAGGAAAAATATCCCTCTATTAGCCCTTCCATTTTTCCAAGGACTAAATGTAGAAGATCATGATACTTTCTTGCTTGAGTTCTATGTTTTGTACAAGAGTTATGGTTATAATTCATATGGTTATAAGTTAAAACTATTACCTGCCACTCTGAAAGGATAAATATTACTATCGTTTATGGGACTAGGTTTTGCCACTATCTAGACATGGGGAGATATGAAGACTACGTTTCTGGAAAAATACCAGGACTATTGGCGGACCTGAGATTTAAGAGAGGAGATATTCAGAATGACATAGAAGGAAGAAGAAAAATTGGAATATTATGTGGAACGATTCCATTATAATATACAGAGATCCAAACACAACGATTTGGATTCAAAAAATTTGAAGATATTATTTATATGAGGAATGTGGGATGATTGCCTCGACATGTGGAACCTGTTGGGAAAAGGAGATATATCCCAGGAGCCATTTCTTTCGGTTTTTTAGAGAAAAACAAAAAACAAGAGGAAAAAGAACCATCAGCCTCAACTGGAGCCTACCTACTACCTCTCCATCTTTATCTACACCTCTAGCATCATCCTCAAAGCTCCAAGCACACAAAGAAGCTGAAGTTTCAAGGGGAGAAGCAGCTACAGGAGCTCCTGTAGGAATTCCTGTAGCAGCTGATCCCATCAAAACCTAGCACCAGTAGTAGGAGAACACACACATGAAGGTTGAGAAGGCACCTGAAGCTCAGACCCAACTAGAGAAGAACCTACACAAGACACAACCACACATTAGCAAGTAAACAACATGCATCAAAAGAAATAAATGCATGCAATAGAGAGAGATCCAAAACACCTCACAACAAATACATTCGGATCACAGGTAAGTAACTAAATCGCTCCTATGTTTGCATTTGTGTAATTAGAAGTCATGAAAAAGAAATAAGATGGTTGAGGTTGAACGAAGGAAAGGTGGCCAGTTAACTTGGCCACCTTCATCTAGTTGATTCCACTCATCCGAGATGTCACCCACACATGTGCATAGTAAACTCTAGCATAAGATGCCAAGGACAGGTAGTGGAGGAAGTGTGAAATCTGATGCAATGATGGGAGATGATTACGAGGAGAAGCCATGGTGACCAAGCAAGTGGGGACCAATGGTCCGAATATGGCCAACATATACCTTGCCAACTCAACCCTCATCACCAGAAATATCCATAAAGGGTAATAAGTACTCCTCCCCAAGCATTCTCACCACCTTTTCCTTCATTCTTTCCTCGTAACTCAGCTACAACAATCTCCTTGTGCCCGCAAAGCCTCATAACCATCATCCTCCATCGATCTCTCCCATATTCTTGCTCTCGGCATTTTCCATAGTAACACCTATAGGTTCTACAGGAGCACCTACAAGAATTCTACAGGAGGGACAGCAGGCTTCTATAGGAGGGGTAGTGAGTCATTTTGAAAGGAGAAAACTCGATTTTTTGCACGATTTTCGGTCTGAAGAGGTAGGGTTCATGCATGCCCCCTATTGAATATCAAAATATGAAAGAAGTGGGTTCAATTTGAGGAGGAAATAAGTCATTAGGAAAGGAGAAAATACATAAAAAAAAAATCTGCTTATTTAAAAAAAAAAACACAGTCTCCTCTATTTCTCTATTTTTCTCAAAATTTGTTGTCTCCATCTCCACAATTGGTTTCCCAAAAAGAGTATAAAAAAGGACACGAGGGTTTATGAGAAAGGAGCCCACTAACTCCACTAGGCTCCATGCACATCCACAAGTGGTGGACATCTTCACAAGGGCAAATTGGATGAATTTCTTTGAGAAATTCCAAGGGTTTGATGAGGAAATTTCCCAAGAGTTTGCTCTCTCTCTGGTACCCCACACAAGAACTCATGTCAGTGTCACCTTTAAAGGTCTTTCCATGGAGATAATCCCTGGATTTATTAGTAGGTCCACTACCCTTCTTCTTGGGCTGCCTTGGAGTAAGGATGAGAAACCAATTGGCTAGACTACCAAGACAATCTTTTTCCAAAATAATGAAACCCCTGTAGAAGATAAAAGTAGCATTAGAAGGGCTAGCATATCATATCCCTGGGATGAGGTTTGCTACCAAATCATCAAATATATTTCCTGTGAGGAGGAGGTACAACATTGTTTATGGTTATCGCTTTAAAATCCTACAAGAATTAAGGTATGGCATGGATACTCTAGCACCTCATAAGCTCAGTATCCCCTACTTCCTCATGCAGTCCCTCATTGACTCCAGCACTAAGGTTCAAGCAGCAAATTCAGATAACTAGCTCACCATGAGTGTAGGAATCCCTCCATACATTTACACTCCCTATAGCATGGGAAGTTTTTTGAAACATGATAGCTAAGGATGACATAAAGGCCTTAACCTATGATGTCAGTCCTACTGGCAGTGAGGAGGAAGAGCAACATGGGGGAGAAGGTGAAGCCACCGGAGACTTAGTAGAACAAGAAAGGAAGGAGGAAGAAAATGAAATAGAGGAGGAGAAAGTTGAAGAAACAGAATAGGAAGAGACATAAAACAATGTAAACTTTGAAACGGGAACTATAAACTCAAAACAGGAACTATAGCCAAAAAACCTCGAAACAACATAAAAAACAGTGCTAAAAACGAAAAGGATTGATACTGGAATAACACCCCTTTTTTTTTCTTCGGTAAATTTTGGCGGTGAAAACCAATTTTTTGCACAAAAATTGTCCAAAAAACACCCTTCAAATGAAAAGTGTTAAGGCTAGGAAAACACTTCTTTTTTTTTCAAAAGTAAATTTCAACATTTCGAAATAATGGCGTAAAATATTTTATCATGACCCCGAAAAACATTAAAATTTAAAAAAAATAATGAAAACATAAAAAAAAAGAAAAAAAAAAGGTAAAAAAAATATAACAAAACGTAAA